>JACSZP010023948.1:0-20621 GCA_016161895.1 Pinna nobilis
TTCTTCTGGCGAAAGATACCTAGGTATCTGTGATTTCTATATTTCTATTGATGGGGTGCTAATGTAATCCTGGAAAGAACTATCAAACTGTGAGAAATTAATAGTTGCAGTGATCCTGATTTCGTAAACATGTGTTTGACAATTTACGTCTGATGTCTGTTAGTGATGAAAACGAGCAGAATTTTGAAAATGGGTTACTGGACACTCAAACCTGGTAACCCGTAAATAGGTTACCGTCACCAATCCTTAATTCCCTCCCTGCACACTGAGACATGCCAAAAGTATGTGGTCACTTTTGATTGTTACTTGATCTGTATTTTTATATGAATCCATGATTTGTACAAAAAAAGGATCATAAAACCACCTCCATGTTTCAATAAAATTTGCATTTCAAAACAGAATGATTCCATATTTCACATGTTTATGTGATCGCTAGCAAATTAAATTATAATTTAGAAAATGAACTTCCTGAATAATTGTGAAACGATTTAATTTTCTTAATGGTGAAAATTCTATAGGCATGCAATTTAAATTGACTTTAAGATATTTTCCTGGCTATTTCATGCTTTTTGATCACCAAGTCTTATGTTTATCATTGTCATGGTATTATTGTCTCACTATTTTGATTTTTCATGCAGGGCTGCTGATTTATAGCCAACTAATAACATGAGTTGGCTCACAGATGAATGGAAGGATGGCCTTCCTCCGAGGGCCTTGCAGAAGATTGCTCAACTGGAGGGTCAGTTTGATAGACTTAAAAAGGAGAGAGAACAAAAACAGTTTCAGTTGGAAAGCTTGGAGCAGGTAAGACATGTGAAGTAGTGAAAATTGTATTGGCCTATCTTTCACGATAAAGATTCTTCAAACCACTGTAGATACCCTGAGACAGAAGCTTTTAGTATGATCTGACCATCACATGCACTTGTTGTAGTTTTAAATATTATAATATAAACTTTGACACACTGCTACATAAAATGAATAATGACAAAAGCATAAATATGGACTAGAAACTTTATCCTCAATACTAAATCAATTTATTTTGATAATCAAATGAAAAAAATTATGAACAGGCTAGACAAAAAGTTTGAGAGCCAGTTGTAGTTTCTTAGAGAGCTCATTTTTTAACTGTAGCCAGTGTAGGATTAATGGTTCAAGTCTAAGCAAAGCGTGGCTGGTTTTCCTTTATTATAGAGGGAATAGTAAAGATACAGTACTGTGTCATATATGTTGGCACATTAACTATACTTCACTGCTCAATGTCCATGAGTGCTGAGCATAGGCTACAATTTTTATCCCTTTACTGGCGCTGGGTACCATCTCCATGAGTGAAAGATTCTCAAGTGAGACATTAACATGAAGGGAAAGTTCTGTCTGTAGTTACATTACATGTATATATAAATGTTTGTAAATTTATTATAATGTACATATCTTCCTTTTTTTCAAAAACAGGCTTTGCAAGTTCAAAAGAGAAAAGTGGAAGAGGAAAAAAATCAGTATTCTTCATTGAAGAGAGAGAATCAGACATTGTCTGAGTCTTGTCAAGACCTGGAGAACAAAAAACAAAAACTGTCTCAAGAACTTCACACCAAAGACAACCACATATCCTGTCTTGAGGGTCAGATCTCTCACAGTAAAGCTCAGCTGGAGGCAGAAATCTCTAAGGTATTTATGTTTTGTTTGTAGCTGAACTTTGGATTTTTATAAATCAATTACATTACTCAGTATCACAAGTCAATCACATTTCAGGAGGTGGCAAGCCTAATTTATCATCTGGGTCTACAAGTACGGTAATAATTTTCCCCCATATACCTATTGGTAAGGAAATTCCAGAATATGGTGCTTAGGATTTGTGAGTACCATAAACAGGTTAGATCATATTAAGCAAATTCCTGTTGCCTCACAAAATATGGATGCACATTTAATATAAAATTACAAGAGGGAATAATCTCTTACATGATTTTTTTCTATAGGTAAGCCAACTTCAAACGGACTTGGAGCGACTTCAGAGAGACCTGGATGAATCCACTAAGAAATCAGAGAAGATGATTGCAGACCACTCAAAGCTGCAGGAGTATAGCAAGCAACAAAGGGTACAAATTGAACAACAAACAGAGAGAATCAAAGGGCTGGAATTTGATCTGAAAAGGAACACTGATATGTGTGACATGAAAACAACAAAAACTCATGCCCAAAGCAATGGTATATGATTGTATAACTAGTTTGTTTTTTTCTTGACATCACACTTGGCAATCTTTTTTAGTCATATGGTGGCAGCAAGATATTATTGGTGGAAGAGAAAATCCCATTACTAATGTACCCAGGAAGAGAAAACCAGCCGTCTGCAAGTAAACTTGAAGCCTTTCTCATAAAACCAACCTAGGTTCCAATGAGGCATAAACCTACGCTGATGAGAGGCAAGATACTGAGTGGTTTAAAGTGCAATGCTTGAACCATTCAGCCTTGAGGCCCCAAATTTTGTATGTGTTGTTATGGTGAACTTTTCGTGAACATACTCTTCTTTTTGTGAATACCAAAACTGTGTAAATAATTTGGAAAAGTTATTTCATATTTTAATAAGTCCACTTCATTTGGGGAATTCAATATCATTCAGGATTCTGGTATCACATGACTAAATTGACTCCATGCGCACACTTTATTTCTAGTTATCTACGGGTATTTGTTTGACTTCCGGTGAATCAGGATAAAACACTCAAAGGATAGGACTACAGTTCTTATATGTCATACTATCCTAAGTAAAAGACATTATTCTTGTATTCAGTATATTATTCTTTCAGCCAGTGACAATACACTACAGGAAGAGATTAAAAGACTTAATATGATGCGAGAAAAAGATACAGCTGAAATTCAGAGACTGAAAGATGAACTGAACTCGATGGCTCAGAGGGTAAATCATCAGAAATTCTTTGTATATGCTTTTTAACCCGTCAATCAAAAGGGTTACAATAACAAATACATAGTTTCTGAATGAATGAATTGTAATCAGTTATAGATTTAAAGTATTGTAGAATCAAACTTGAAAAAAAAACTTCTTTTTAATTCTCCTGTAATTCTGCAGTTTTTCTTTCAGGATGCTCCTCAGTTTGGTTTAAATTTACTGTGGAGATTAATCTGCTGTAGATTAATTTTTGCATGAAATCAGATTCATGCTGATTCAAAACTTGACAATTTCATTGTTTTCTTTATTTATTTTTTTCTAATTTCAGGCAGCTGAAGAACTTGAAGCCACTAAATCTCAGTTGTCAAAGTTCAAAGATCAAAGTTCAGATTTAGCACTTAAACTTGATAACCTCAATGCTGTTCAACAGAAACAAACTGCTCACTCCGCTACAGGATTTGGAAATCAACATCATGCACAGAAAAATATGAATTCAAATGTGTTTGGCAACAATTCACAGAAGTCCTCTACCTTGGATATATTTGGGAATTCACAGAAACCTCAACAAAGTCATATGACTTCTAATGTGTTTGGGAATCAACAGACTTCACAAAGCAACCAAAGTTTACCTGGTAACCAACAGACAGCATCTCTTCAATTTGGAGGTAAGTGTCCCATGGTTGTTATGTTGTTTTTTTTTTCCTTTTTTTTTTGTCTCAAGTTTATAATGAACCCTGAACATTGGAGCAGGAGATTGTATAGTAGCTGTTTTGTCCATCAGTACAGAGGCATCTTTCAAACCCTAGTAAAACTTGACAATGGTCAAATGTCAGACTGAGTTAAAGCCTCACTTTTTCCAAGATAAGCAATGTTAGGTTGGTTTTCTTGAGCTACTACATTGTATCTGGGGTTTCTCCTACAGCACTTAAATATCTGACACCATTATGTGTCTAAAAAAAATCATGAGTTGAAATAAGACAACATTCCTGCAGGATTGTAGATAATTGCCAGTCCTGTTGTTTATACCTGATCAAAATGGCCTTGTGCAAATGTTGTTTTTCGCTTGGCAAATTCTGTTTGTCAGCATGAAATGTTAATACAAAGTCAAGTCACAAGTTTTTATTTTATTCTTCATGAATGGGCAAAATTATGCTTACAGAAACCCCAAATAACCTTGCAAGTTGCGACCGAAATTTTTAAGAGATTCTCGTCTCTCCAATAAGGAGCATGTGTTTAAAACGGTTTTTTACACCCTCTGATTGGTAACAGTTAAACCTATATCACTTATATTTGGGATATTCTAGGTAATAACCATAGACCTGGTGTGAATATGATGGATGGAGACTGGAAGAGCGGCCTTACACCACAGGCACTACAGAAAATTGGGCAAACAGAAGCACAACTAGACAAACTAAAAAAGGAGAGAGATCAGAAGCAGTTTCAGATAGACAGTCTGGAGCAGGTAAATGGTCACTTATGTGATCTCAGAACTATGAGTTATTCTGGATTTAGATATACAGTAGACTCTCTAAACCGATCGTCAATGGGACAGGTCGAATTGTCCGGTTTAGATAAAATCTGGATTGCTCAAAACACCATAATTTTCGTTGATTTCTTAATTCTTCCAATAATATTACGTTGAATATCAATAAATTTGAACGATCCAGTACTTTTTTTTCCAACTTTTTATCATAAATTATCTGTAAGAAATCAACAAGAAAATTGAGAGAAAATATCAACAAATTATCTTTTTACATACACTAAGAATTGTCACAGGCCACACATTAAAATTTATATAAACTGTGTACTCGGANNAATGTCCTCAGGTAAATATCCTGTGTGACACCCCATGCACTCGATTAATTTAGTCAAACTGTAGGTCTACATGCCTCAAAATAAGTGAACAAGTGATTATATAGCACCCTACAGACTAAAAAAAAATGCTTTTATTGTTTGAGTTGATTATTCAGAATGATTGGATTTTGACAATGCCTGCATGTATCTAGCAAAAATAGTAAGTCTACACTTAGCAAGAATGATTTTAAAGTTCTTGTTTGATTGTAGGCATTAGAAGTGCAGAAAAGGAAAGTGGAAGAAGAAAAGAGTGGTGCAAACAGTTTAAAAAGAGAAATCAAACAACTGTCTGAAACTTGTGAGGACTTGGAGAAAAAGCGCCAAAAAGTCTCACAGGATATGCAGATAAAGGACAACAAGATAGCTTGTCTTGATGGGCAACTGGCTCATTCTAAAGCCCAGCTGGAGACACAGACCAAGAAAGTAAGTACAGTCAAATGTTTAATGGACAGTCAGACTTATTAAATTGTTCATAATAGAGAGGTACCTGCATAAATCATTGTTTGACCACTACCTGCTAAAGATTCATATGTATCCCCTTTCCAAAAATGTAGTTGTTTCCTTTGTTCAAGCAAAGCAAGCATCACTCTCCGGGGCTAAACTGTACACAAATTTGGCAGTCTCAATGACATCCAGGTAAATTGACATATTTAATATCAAATTTTGTCCAAATATTTTTGCTGTTTTGCCTGCAGAGGTGATCTATTGCCTAAGTCCAATAGTTCAACTATTGTTTAAATTTAAGTTTGATATAAATAATTGTTGAAGAAATACAAAAACCAGGCCTCAAAGCTTGGTTATATTTCCCAGATCAATATAAAATTATTAGATGATTTAACTGAAGCTTCAATTTTACATAAGATTCCAATACATTAGTAACATATATGTATTTTAATTGTGGGCTTTACTATGATACTTGGTTATATTAAACAAAGAGTTCAGATTTGACCAGCAGATGATCAACTAGGCCCTTTGTTATGAAAATGCAGTGGAGATAACAATTATTGTAGATCGGAAATAATGACATCATCATTCCTATAGTCTACAGTTTCAACATGATTCAAAGAAAGGAGGATTAAAAGAATCTGTCTCCATTGCCCAAGAAATCCATTAACCTTCGTGTCAAGTTAACTTTGTCCATGTCGAGGCTTGCCAAGACATGGACCAGTTAACTTGACACGGAGGTTAGTGGATTTCTTGGTCATCACTGGGCCAGTGTTTCAGCTAAACTGCGACTTTGCGGGATTTCCGCAAGATTAGCTCCCAATCCCGCAAATATGAGAAGTCTGTGCGCCTATATTGGCGCTAAATATACTATGCTGGCCTGAATCTAACGTTTAAATGCTAAAGACAATGTCTGTATGCTTAAGGTTTTGCTTCAGTTACCTAGGTTGATTATGGCTCAATGTTAATTACTGGCTTGAAACTGGCATTTGTTTTTACCCTCATTAAAAGCGGTTTAAAGATTCAGATCAACACTGATTTCAACACTTCGGGAGTTATCATACACTTCTAGTCTATACGTTCGGAACTCATAAGAGTTATCATATCGTTTTGCATTACTGGTAAACAAGCATAGAATAAACATGTGACAACGTCAGCCACCTGTGAAAGGAGACGATTTACAGCTTTGTGCCTTAGAGAATTCAAGTATTTAGTATTCAAAATGAAACGGAGGATTAATATTACATTTTTTTTTTAAAACCTAGACAGCAACATATTGTATAAGGTGATACAAATGGCAGGTGGCGAAGTTTCAGAAAGCCAAACTAAAACTGCCATTTAGCAGATGACGGCGCTGGTGATCTAAATAGGCAGTGAGTGTACCTAAGGATGTCAAATTGCTAATTGTTTGGGTATATCTTTACAGGCATCAAAACTTGAGGCAGAGTTGGAGAAACTACAGCTTAGTCAACAGGAGACGGGTAGAAAACTGGATCAGTTGATGGGAGAGCAAAGCAAGTTACAACAGCGAGCTGAACTGGCTCAACAGGAGGCAAAACAAGCACAGGAAGCCATGAGGTAACTAGAGTGTGGATAGTACATAGCTGTCTGATTTTGTGGGGGAGGGGGATGTGGAAGTCTGGTTACCTTTACTAAGTATATTTTCAGGTAGATTATCCCTCCATCACGTCAGGGCTGTATATTGTGAGTAAATCACTCGCATTTGCAAGAAACAATTTGAAAATACGAGTAAAGTTTTAAACCTGTCACCAGTGCACGAGTAAACAATTTCTGGAAAACTCGTTTCTGCTCCATTCACATTTATTTTCTTTTTATTTCCAAAATCGGCATTACGTAATGTAAAATGCCCATCATTTGAAACACACCACTGAATTGGGTAACTTAATGATGAAATCACTTTAAACACTTCGAAAGTCTGCGAGGGACAAGAATCAAAATCTGCTTACGCAGTGATGTTTGTTTGTTCTTTTTTTTTTTTTTTTTTGAAAGAACAAAATGGAAGAGGGAAACAACTTATCAACCGATAACAAATGAAAGGCTTTCAGATTAAAGTCAGTCTGCTTCGATGGGGCTTTTTTGACGTCAAAACTGGAGAAATGAAAATTCTAAGACTCGTGCAATCTGAAGTGATTTTCATGACTAACTCATGACATAATTCATCTGGTGATTCTGTTAGGCTGTCTTCTTATGCTGTCGAGGAGCATAAGAAAACGGCCCTTGACAGAATCATTAAAGAAATTAATTTATGATCCTGCTGATCAACGATGTCATGTTCATCATTTTTTTAGAAAAGTAGGACAAGCTGCAACAACATCAACAACAATAAATCCAAATGAAAAAATAATATTTTGATTTTTCTTTTCCCTTCTACAAAAAATTAAAACATCTTCATTTTGATGTTTCTTTTCCCTTCTGCAAAAAGTTAAAAAATCTTCTTCATTGCATCTGCACATTTAATTAGGCAAGAAATTGAGGATAAAACCGAAATTTTGACAGTAAAGAAAACATTTAAATTGGAAGAATTAAGTAGGCCCAACTTCTTTCTTGATTCATGAATAGTTCAATCTTATCTAAGAACTTCCTGTTCAAAAAACTTTTAAATTTTTATGACTTTCTTTTAAAAAACTGATTATTTGAAAGGAAATTCTAATCCCACTTTTAATATGTTATAGCATCACAAGTAACATGCAGTAAAAAAGGGGGTAATAGAACAATCAGTTTTTATTCACCTGAAAATCAAATAATCGATAAGCTAGATATATCTCCAGATTACTGTTTATAATAGACCTAAACCAGAAGTACTTTAGAATCTGGAAGTTGGCTAGTAACACACTTCTGTTGGCAAGTAAAAATTTGGTTCTTACTAAAGGCTAGTAAAAAGCTGGAATGAATCGTAGAGCCCTGCACTTAAAACTCAATTCCTTAATTTGATTAAAAGATTATCAGATATGGCATTTAACAATTCCAAAACACACTTTTAGCTTTCTGAAATGTGATGTAACCTGCTTTAAGAGACCAAGGGAAGATGCAAAATGATCACCTATAGCAGATGATCTTTCAAGTCAGATAATTAGTATAAGAAAAATGATCACATATAGCAGATGATCTCTCAAGTCATATAATTAGTATAGGAAAAATACACTTTTTGAAGTTTATGTTCAGGTCATGTCAGGCAGGGGTGCTTTAATTTAATGGGTTGCTAAGGTAGGTTAGACTATTGTCAGTTTTAGATGGCTCTCATAGACTTTTCTGCATCAATCAATATCAAGACTAGCTTTTTATTTTTTCATCTTTTATCTCTAAAACAATAGTTCCATGGTCAAGATGAATTCTAATAGCACTGGAATCAAAGATGTAAACTATTTAGCCAATTTCCCTTTAAATCTGTAAATCTTACGACCTTGACTTCTAATGCAGCATTCAGTGAACCTGACATTATCTTGACAACGTTTTTGTCACATTTACTAGAAACTTCCTACCCAAGTGGCATCAGTCTTTCACAGGCATATGTTTATTGACTTTACTATCAGATGTGTAATCTTATGCTCTTACATCTCCCTCGTGATAAGGCCATAATTAATCATACATTTTCAGGTATTTGTAATTTGAGCCATCGTGTATTTGGACATCAATACAGCTTTATGATTTGTTTGATTGAAACTACAAATTAAAATGTTGTATCCCTCAGATTCTTCAGTTCTTTTTGTCCATCTGTCTGTCAGTTAGTCTTTAAAACTTCAACCTTGACTAAATTTTTTGAACTGTGAGGGATAGGGTGTTGATGTTTTCCGTGTAGTTTTCTTGTGATTAGAACTTTTATTTGACATTATGGCTTTTGACCTTAGGGTTTGACCTACTTTTCCAAAACAAAAACGTTTAATTAAAAGTGATTGGCTGCAGTACAAGGGGACCACAACTTTCTGAATATGCCTGTCAAAGGGAGTGAAAGGAGGAAGAATGATGTTTTGGTTGTGTTTTTAACTTGTTTATCAACCTTATGACCTTGACATAACTTATGTTTGCAGGGGTTAACAGTTTGATAAACCACAGGACATGTGCTGTATACTCTTATGACGCTTGAAATTTTTTTTACTCAAATGCGTCCCATCTGATGTTAACCATTTAAGTCATACTAGTTGCTCAACTAAGAAGAGTTCCACCAAAATGATGTACAGTGAAACTTGTGTATACTGTATACAAGCTTATTTTCGCCCTGTGGTTTTTTTTCGCCCTAATGCGATCGCAAATAGTTTCTCCCTGTTTTAAATTTACACATTTTCGTCATAATTCTATTTAATGAATTTACCATTTCAAATTCACCCACTGACCATGGGGGCGAAAGGGTGAAAATAAAACGGGGGGCGAAAATTTCCCTGTATCCAGTAATGACCGTCTTATGGACACCACAAATAGGTCTTTATATGGAGATTGTCTTTATATAGAGGTTGATTTCTACACAAATAGTACAATTGGAGACGGCTAAAAATGGTATTGTTACCATGTGGTCTTAATATATACAGGTAGTTTCTAAAACAGGTTTTACTGTTTTGTTCTTCTTTTGTTCAGTGCTATGAAGAAAAAGGATTCTGCAGACCAGAAAAAGCTTGAAGATCAAGAACAGGAACTGCATAATGTAAAATCTGAGCTCAAGGTGGTGAAAGATAATCTTACAGAGAAAAACAGGCAGATGCAAGGTATGTACCCACAAAAATATACAGCTAATCATTTTTACTTTGCTGTTTTTTGGCAGTTGGTTCCAGTATGAATTAAGATGTTTGGGTCAACATTTCTACTTTTCTGGTTTTTATTTTGTTTTGTTTTTTGTTGTTGTTTTTTTAAGATAGTTGATATCAGTTTGAACTAAGCTATTTGTGCCAAGATTATAACTTTAAGAATATTGGGTTATAGGAAACTTTTTGTTCATTCAACAATGACTTCATTTTATTGAATTATTCTGAATACATGACATTTCAGCTGGCACTGTAGTGAGGCTGGATATGACGGAGGATTTCAAAAGTTTACAAAAACAAAAAGCCAGCATTCTGATTATTCTGCTATGTTATATGATATGTTTGTCATTGCTGGTGTCAAAGTATAGACCAGGACTTGAGCCCCATGCCAGTATTCTGTTACATCTCCCCCTGAGTGAAAGATTCTCAAGTGTTACTGTTAGATGAAACAAAAACATAACAATAACAATAATTTACCGTTAAAATTGACCACTCTGGTTAACTTCTTGAAGGACACCTTGTTCATTAAGGGTTATGACTAATCTGAGTGGAAGAAAATTGAGTCTGAAATTTTATTGTCCCTCAGACATCTGAAACAGAAATAATAGAGAGCTTAGTAATTTAGTGACCTTGAACTTTGTTTCTACTTAGGGAGAGAGTGTAGAGCTTCAGACATTCTATTTTAAGAACTGATATTTGAATTTTCATTTGAATTAACCATTATGCTTGATTTACATTTGATTCATGGTAACATATTCTTTTTTTTGCCATATTTGTACTTTTAACTTTTTTTTCTTGACAGAGGCCCAGAAAACATGGCAGATGAATGAACAAAGGATGAAAACAAATCTACAAGAGCGTGAGCAGGAGGCAAAGACATTTTCTGAGAGTATGTCATCAAAAGACAAGGAACTAAAACAGCTTCAAAATGAATTCAGGTCAACACAGAATCAAATTCAAGAATTTAAAGCCATGACTGAAAAGAAAGAAAAGGAAATATCCAGCCTAATGAACTCAATCCAGCAGAATCAGACAGAGATGGACGCAATACAGGAGAAGCTAAAGAAAGTCCAGGATGATTACCAGTGCCTTGGTACCAAGCATGACCAGCTCCACTCCAGTCACTTGACAACGCTGACCCAGATACAAGACCTGAAAAAACAGCTGGAAGGTAAGGAGGAATGCATGAAGGAACAACAAGCAAACTTTGATAAACTACAGGCTGAAATGACAGAAAAAGAGACCTCATTACAAAGTGAAATAGACGATCTACATCACAAATTAGCTTTGGTACATACCACCTCTGAAGAGAAAACTAAAGAGATTACCTCCCTTGAAATGCAGTTACTTTCTGTACAGATGCAGGTAGACTCTGTCAACCAGAGCAGTGTAAGTGAAATTGATGACCTGAAAAATCAAGTGAAGGAACTAACAGGTGAGAGAGAAAAATTGATGGACAAGGAGCTCGCTAAAAACAAGGAATTGGAAAATATAAAGGAAGAGTACACAAGCTGTAAACATGAGTTAGATCAGCTGTGTCAGGCCAGACAGAAGATAGAGGAAGATAAGAGTAATCTAACAGAGGAGTGTGAGTGCTTAAAGGTCAAATTACAACAAGTAACCAGTGTCACAGAAAAGAAGGAAGAAGAAATCAAATCATTACAGTCACAGGTGTTAGAATCTCAGGGTCAGATGGAGAGAGAATGTTCTAAACTTCAGTCTGAGCTTGAGAATGTACAGCTTCAGCTGAAAGACTTGACAGAGGAAAAAGAAAAGCTAGTAGATACCCTTAGTAAGAAATCTGGAGATCTGGAGATGTCCACAAAGAATATTGCTGAAATAAATGCCGAAAAAGAAATGTTACAACGGCAGTGTGACCAACTAACAAGCCAATGTGAAGAATTGAAAAAAGAGGGCGAAACCTCATCATCACAATTAAGTCAAGCAACAGATGCCCTGGCTGCCAAAACAGAAGCTTATGAAGGGATCAAAAGTAGAATGGAACAGTATGACAAGGAGGTTAGTGCTACACTGGAAAGTAAGGAGAGTCTAATCACAGAACTAAAGGAGGAAAATCTGAGCTTAAAGGAAGGGAAAGACATGTTCAACCAGGCAGTGAATACAAAGGAAGAAGAAATAGAAACTCTGAAAAAGACTCTACAGGCCCACATAGATGAACAACAAGGTATGGAAGAACAAATGGGAAAACTAAGAGATAAAGAGACTTCTCTGACCGCTGAGGTTGAGAACCAACAACGCCGTATACAGCAAATGGAAAACATTGTTGAGTCCAAAACTTCTGAGGTGGAGAATTATAAAAGTGAAATTAGTGTTTTGAATGAGGAAGCTAATAAGAATGTTCATGATCTCAGTAAAGAAGTGGCATCACTGAGAGAATCCATAAAGAATGTGGAGGAACAAAAGCAAAAGCTACAGGAGATAGTAGATATAAAACAGAGAGAAGTCTCAGACTTTGAGAAACAAATGTCTGAAATAACAAGTGAGAGAGACACTGTACAAACAACCTGCCAGTCTTTACATGACCAAAATTCTGAGCTGAAGAACTCTGTTGAAGAACTGACCTCAAAACTTCAACAGGCAAATGATGCACTGAGCAACAAAGCAGAAGAATGTGAGACTGTTAAGTCAGAGATGGGTACAGTGAAAGAAGAGATGAATAGCACTGTAGAGAGATTAGAAAAGGAATTAGATATACTGAAGGAAAGTAACAAGGACCTCCTTGCCAACAGTGAGAAGGCCAAGGAAATGATAGATACCAAGGAGAAGCAATGTGAAGCACTGGTACTACAACTTGATCAAGTCAAGGAAGAGGTCAAGAGTCTTAGCTTTAAACTGGACAGTGCTGACCAGCAGTTATATGCTGTTAAATCTGAAAAGTCCGAACTTGAAAATAAGTTACTGTTATCTACAGATGCGGCCGAAGCTAAGTGTCAGGAGCTTGAGGAACTTCAGCAGAAGCTGAAATCATTAAACGAACAAACTGCATCAGACCTGCAGAAAATGGAGCAGACGACAGCAGACAGGGAGCATCAAGTCCACACACTGTCTGAGGAAAATACAAACCTAAAGCAGGCCTGTAGTGCAAAAGATGAACAAATTGTCTCCCTTGATAACAAAATAAAAGAAATTAATGAGTCCTGCTCCAAAACAACAGAGGAACTGTTGACAAACCAGGAGAAGTTAACAACTATTCAGACTGAATATGCTAGCCAGAGTCAGCAATTCCAACAGGCCAAAGATGCGCTAGCTGAAAAATCAAAACTTGTTGAAGATCTGAATAACCGCTTAACTGAATTTAAAGAAAATAGTGCCATTGACATTGATAAAGTGGGGAAAGAGAATGATGCCCTTAAACTGAAATCAGAGGAAATGTGTATAGAGAAGGAAAAAGCTCAGGATAAGCTACAAAGTATGGAACATAGGTATGCTGACCTCAAAAAGGAATTGTGTGATTTGAAAGAGAGCCATCAAAAACTTGAGGCTAAGGATGAAATGTTACAAATGGATCTTGAGGACAAGGATGACTATTTGGAGAGTCTAGAACAGAAATCACAGTCCTTGGAGGAAAGTATCTCTGCTCTGAAAGAAACATTAGCAAATAAGGACAATCAGATAGAGACCTTAAAATCAGATGGAAATGTGATGTGTGCAAAACTAGATGCTCTGATGGAGGAAAACAACAGCCTTAAGCAAAGTTATCAGGAGGAGTCTTCACAGCTTGAACAGCAGTTGGTCGCATTGGAGGGTCATAAATCAAACTATGAGTCAGAAAAGCATACAGCTGCTGAACTGTTAGATGAATCCAACAATTTAAAAAGAACCATCAATGATTTGAAACAGGAGTGCTGTGACAAGGATAAGATGATTACTGAACTACAACTTAGAAGTCAGGATATTGAACAAACATTAGACAATCTCAGGTCACAGGTTCTGGAGAAGGAGGAGTCCATTAAGTATCTTCAGAGTCAGTGCAGCAGCTTACAAGACAAACTTGATGATAAATTAACCCAGCTGCAAAGTGCCAATACAGAGTCTGCCAGTACACAGAAACACATCTCAGACCTGGAAACTACTGTGAAAGAGTTGAAGGAAATTCAACAGGTGAAAGAGGAAACTTGTAAGGAACTCCAGATCAAATGTGAACAGCTGGCAGAGGAAGTACAAGACAAGGAAAGCTCCCTGTTGGACAAATGCCAGAAGCTACAGCAGTCTAGTGATGCCATACAAAAGTTAGAGGAAAAATTGGCTGAATTAACCACAGCAAAAGAAGAATCTGAAAGTTCAGGTAACAGGGAAATTAGTGATTTAAAAATGAAGATGGCCTACAAAAATGGAGTTTTAGAGTTAAGAAATACTGAGCTTCAAAAGCTACAGAGGGGCATGGCTGATATGGAAGGCATCTTGAAAAAGTGTAGGGGAGACCTTGAAAATAAAACAGCAGAATATAAACAAGCAGCAGATAATTGTGATCACCTTCAACAAGTGGTAGATGATCTGAATGCTAGCTTGGCAGAGAAAGACAGATCTCTTTTGGCCTTGAAGGACTCCACAGTTGTATTAGAACAGCATTTACAAGATGCTGTTAAAACAAAGTCTGAGTTTGAGTCAGAGAAAAGTGTTGAGTCACACACATTGAGATCAAAGCTTGATATTTTACAGTCAGATGTGCAAGAAAAAGATGAGATGATTGAGAATCTGAAGGACAGAGTCCAGAATTTACAAACTGGACTGGATACTACAAAGGAGGAAGGTGACAACTATAAATCAAAACTGGAAAAGAACGAAAAGAATCTGGAGAAGCTGCAGTATGAGAATGAGGCATTACAGGAGCAGTTAAAGTCAGTAACAGAGGGGTTGTCCAGCTGTCAGCTCAAGGCAGAGAACATGGAGAAAGAAATGAAAGAGAAACTCAACACGACAATACAAGAAAAACAGGAACTGGAGCAAGAGATGAAAACTCTGGCAGAGAAGCTGAGCGAATCAGAGTCACATACGAGTCAGGTCAGTGAGGACAAAACTGAAATGCAATGTAGGATTGAGAACCTCACAGCAGAAATGAAGGAAATGGAGTCCAGGTATTCTGCAGCACTGACAGATTTAGAAAATGCAAAACTGGAAATGGGTTCAAATCTTAATCGAGAAAAATCTTTGTCTGAACAATATGATGCTATAACAGAACAGTTCACTGCAATGTCAAATGACTTAAGTGTCTCCAAGACCCAGATCCAGGCACTGCAGACTGCAATAGAACAAAAGGACAATAAGATTTCAGAATTACAAGTTTTTATAGAGACAAAAGAAAAAATTATAGAGGACTTGGAATCTGAAGTTTGCAGACTAACCAATGATATTACAGAGCAAACGAAGACTTCCAACGAAGAGATATACAACAAGGACAAACAAATTGAAAGGCTAGAGAACTCTGTTGAGGAGTTACAAAATAGAATGAAAGAATATCAGCAGCAAGCCAGAGAAAATGAAAACAAGACAGAAAACACCATCCAGGATTTACAACAAAAACTGGAGAGTTTGCAGGCCTTATTGGAACAAACTCGTCAGGAGAAGTATGCCACAGAAGAACAAAAGAAGGAAGCCATAAATAGAGAGATAGAAATGAAGATGAGTAAGTCTGATGCTGAGCAGACGACAGTAGAACTGCAGACGCTGCTAACAACAGCTGAGTCACAATGTCAGGACCTGAAGTCAAAGCTAGAGTCGGCAGATAGTAAACTTAGAGAGGTGTCTGATAGCTACGAGGAACAGATCCGAGGTTATAGAGGAGAGGTCAATGAACAGAGTGAGAGAATATTGACACTTGAAACAGAACTTGAACGAATGAGTGGGGAACAATCAAGTGAAAATAGAAACTTTAATGAAACAAAAACCAAATTTGCTGCTGAGAATGAAAGTCTCAAATTAGAGAAAGATAATTTAAACAAAGATTTACAAGAAAAATCATCAGAGGTGATGTCTCTAGATAAGAGATTGATGGAGTTAACCATGTCCAAAGACTTAGAATTATGTGATGCTAAGCAAGAAAATGACCTTAAACAAAAGCAAATAGAAGCACTTGAAAAATTCCATGCAGAAAGAATCGATATAATAAAATCTGAGTTCCAAAATCAAATTGATGAATTGACTCTTATGCTGTCTGAGACTCGGAAAGAGAAGGAGCACCTAGAAAGAGAACTTCATACCTCTCAGACTAATCTGACCGTGCTGAGGGATTCTCAGAATCAGCTGGTCATTGAGGGATCACAGAACAAAGCTGAGATGGAGAGTGAGCTGTCTGTTATAAAAACTCTGAACACCGAGCATGAGACAACAGTGGAAATGCTCAAAAACAAGATTGAGGATGACACAAAGAAGATAGAGGAAATGGAGCAGCTGATTGGTCAACTGAAGTTGGCCAATGAGGAGCTTGCATGTGAAAGTCAAAAGCTACAGCAAAATCTGGAATCTTCAAAGTTAGAGACACAAGAGAATATGAACAGAGCTGATATGACTGAAAGTAGTTTACAAGAAAAAGTAGCAACCCTAAGTAAAGAGCTCAAGTCTGCTTCCGACATAAAACAAGATTTGGAGGACTTACTCGTAACAAAAGACGGTGAACTTAATGACTTGAAGTTGTCCTTAAGTCAGTTACAGATAGATAAGGAACAGATCGAAGATCATATCAAAACATTAGAAACTCAAACGGAAAAATTACATGAAAAAATGCTGCAATTAGAACAGGAACTTTCAGAATCCAAGTTAGCAAAGGCAAAAGCAGAAGAGGAAGCAGAAGAAAGGAATTTTACATGTAATTCCTCCGAGGAACAGTTGTTCAGTCTTCAGGAGAGAAAGGAACAGTTAGAAGGAGAGCTCAAGGTTACACAGGAAAAGCTGGAACAGGCACAAGCTGAGTGTCAAAACCTGGAACAAAAGGTCAAAGGTCATATGTCTGAGAACACAGAGCTCAAAGATATGTTGAAATTACTACAGGATAATGGTGCCAGACTGGATGAGAAATCAGCTCAAGAACTAGAGAGGTTAAACCTGAAGGTCAGGACACTGGAGGAGGAAATCATAGTACTGAACAGTAATAACGTATGTCTAAAGAGGGAAACTGAGGAAGCTCAAACTGTAAAGTCAGCCCTAACAGATGAGAATGAGAAACTGCTGGAGAAATTAGACAACTATGAGGTTAAAGTTGTAGAATTAGAGAGGAAGATACATACATTAGAGGTGAAAAATAGCAATGCTGACATTGAAGTGAGCACCATTACAAGTGACTTGTCAAACTTACAGAATGAGTGCAAAGATCTGAGGGATAAAGTTACAAATCTGGAGAATGAGAACAGTGACTTAATAGCAAAATGTGTGAAGTCTGAAGATCAAGTTGTTAGTATTAAATCAGAGTTACAACAGTCAGAAACAGTGGGAGAAGTCAGTAAACATTCCAATGAAGGGTTAATTAACAAAATTACCGATTTACTACAAACGCTAGCAGAACGTGATGATAAAGTCCAGGAAATGAATCATTCCCACAATTCTTTGAAACAGGATATTCATGACAAGGAAATGAGATTATCAGAGCTAGAAAATAAAATTAGTAAGCTTGTGCAAGAGAAAAATGACATAGAAAATCAACTCCAAAGTGATTTAAGTGAATCTAGAGACAGTGTCATGGAACTGAAAACAAAACTTGTGGAATCAGAAGATGTTCTACAGGAACTTAAGCAGCAAATGGACACTGCATCCTGTCAACTTACTGAGAAAGCCAGGGAGATACAGCAACTTCAGGAGGAGCTGGAGGAGTATAAACAGAGCCAAGGGGAATCAGAGGACAGACTTACAGCTATCACAGCAGAGAAACAGGAGTTACAAGATCAACTGTATGAAGAGCAGAAAAAAGTAACTGTAGCAGAAAGTGAAAGAAAACTGCTGGAGGAACAAATAAGTGCTTCACAGTCTGAGATACAAAGTACCCAGGAAATAAAGCAAAACAAGATTGATGAGCTGAGTTCAGAGTTTTTGTCTCTGCAGGACAGGGTATACCGGGCAGAAGATGAGAATGTAGAACTTACAGGCAAAGCTCAGCAACTTACAGCAGAAGTAGAAAGATACAAGTTAATGCTGGAGGAGAAAGATGAGCAACATCAGGAACAGACCGAGAAATTAAAAGACAGAAATTCTCAGCTGACAGAAAAGCTGGAGAAACTGAGAACAGAGTTTAAAGAGATGAGCGAGAAGTCCATGCTGACTGAAACGAGAATGCAAAAAGCTGAGGAGGACTTGAAAACTTCTGATGACAGCATATTGAGTATAAGAACAGAATTAGATGACACCAGAGAAAAATTACAGAATGTCCTGACTGAAAACAAAGAGAGTAAAGAACGGAGACAAGAAACACAAGCTGAGAAAGACACTTTGGAAAGAAAGCTAGAGGAACTAAGCAAATCAATGGCACAGAAAGCTTCAGAACTGGAATGGCTGTCTGTGGAGAAAGGAGAAACGCAGGAGACAGTTGATGATTTGAAAAAGGAGAATGCCGGGGTACAAGCAAAGTTTGAAGAGGCAACAAGAAGGAGTGATCGCTTAGCAACAGAATTAGAGACACTTCACCAACAGATGGAGGAGATGAGTTTGCAAAGAGAACTGCTGGACAGTGAAAACAAAAGTCTGAAAGACAAAAATGGTTATAAAGAAAAAACTGAGTCTGACTTAAGGAATCAAATCCAGAGTCTGGAGAGTAAAATCAAAAGTTTACAAGAGGACATAGAAGAGAAAGAGGACATCATTGAAACTCAGGTTATCCAAATACAGGACTTACAAGAACAGAACTCCGAGTGTCAGAGACAAGCATCAGAGATCAAAGTGGAACTGACCAACAAACTAGAGCCAACAATACAACAGTATGATGACATCATCAAACGCAAAAAAGCTACCATCGTAGAAAAGGAAAATGAACTGCTGCGCCTCAGAAGTTCTGTTGATGAATCAAATCAGAAGCTAGAGGAGAGGGATGAAGAAATAGAACAGTTAAAAAGCAGTCTGGCTAATGCTGTCAAGGAGAAAACTGCATTGGAAGGAGATATTGAGACATTCAAAGATGCTATGGAGGCTCTGGAGATGGAAAACCAATCATTTGCTAATGAGAAGTCTTCTCTGGAATCTGAGCTGAAACAAGCACTCCTGGAAAAGGAAGAAGTTAAGGAGCAATGCAAGAAGTTAGAGGAAAGTATTAAGGAGGTAGAAAGAATAGAGAGCAAGAGGTTTGCAGATGTTCAGGAATTATGGGAGAAAGAGAAGGCTGCATTGAATAATAAGGTCTGCTGTCTTGAAGTGGAGATTGTGGATTTACAGATGAAATACGAGTCCAGTTCACAAACAGAAATATCCAGTAAAACAGAGTTAGAGAACTTGAATAAGCAGATCCATACCTGTCAAGAGTCCAATAGAAGCTTGGAGAAAGAATTGGAAGAAAAAAGTGAAAAAGTTGACAGTCTAGCCCAGGAACTGTTTGAAACAAAAGAGAAATTTGTAAGTGCTACAAAATGTGAAAACCAACTACGAACTGAGTCTAAGCACTTACAGGAGAGAGTGACAGGATTGTCAGAGCACTTACAAAAAATAGAGGAACAATTAACAGAAAAATTAGAGGAGTCCGGAAATTCACAGAAAGAGTTGTCAATGAAAGAAAATGAAATCCAAGAACTGAAACATCAGAATGTGATAAAAGAAAAGGAAAAAGGAGATTTGCTGACTCAATTCTTATTACTGGAAGACCAAAAGGCAGAAAGTGAGAGACAGATAGCAGCCTTGAAACTCGAGGTAAGAATTAGTCTATGTTTACCTATATTTCAAATTACCATTATCTAGACATTGGCATCACTGTAAAATTTTACTTGAAAACAATGAAGAGAATTAATTAATGTTCAGTTATTCAAGAACTTTTGAACCTAATCAGTGAGAGGGGTGGTCTGTGAGCTAATCCTGGCTGAGTGTAAAGTGCTTGCCTCAAGACTAAAGGGAAAGGGGTTTGAGTCCAGACATTTATTGACTGATTTCCCATTTGGATGAGACACAACAATTATTGTCCGTAAGACAAGCAAAGACGTGTCATATCATAGAACCAAGGTGAAAGAAACCCATCAAGGCCCCATGTATAACAAACTGGCCTTCAGACCATGAGATTATAGTTTCAAATCTACTTAGCAGAGGCGACTGGCTTTTCTTGTTGTTTGCTGAGAAAAGTAAGAAACAAACGATCATAGTAGGTGTTGAAACTTCAAAATATCCTTATGGGCTCAAATTTTAGCCCTTTACCAGTATATGGTGATGTCTCCATACATCATGGCCAGAAATCTTGTCCAGGTCACAAATTCTTGATGTTGCTATGTTGAGACCAATTCTTGTCACTACACAAACCTAGAGTAAATCAATGCTGAGCTGACAGTTGCACAATATTTAAGGTGTTGTACACTACATATACATTGTACAAGGATTTCAAGTAAGTAATTTCAAGATTTCTGGAGAGGATATTTCCATGAAAAGTGTAGATCATTTTTTATTTTCCCCAAAAGATCCAGAACTTTATGTGTTTTAGGTAAACACTATATATATATATTTATGTTCTTATTCGACCAGTCTCAAACGAACATAAATTATTT
>JACSZP010023950.1:3898-22156 GCA_016161895.1 Pinna nobilis
ATATACACAATTCTTAGAGTAATAAAAGAATGTCCAGCTGTACTATTATACATGTACATAAGAAAAATACATGTATAATGACAGGACTACTGATATGATATACATGTACATGTACATACATGTAGTATAAGAATTTTATTATTCACTTTACCATCATTAAATATTCTGTTTAGAGTGTGCATTCACACTAACAAGTAATTAACCCCAAATACACTAAAAGAAAAATAACAAATGAGTAACTAAAAATTAGTATGATATATCTACATTTTCTAAATATAAAATATTGTCATTTATTGAGCACATGGCAATTTAAAGTCCCAATTTTCTCAGAAAATGGAAAAAGCATTGATTAAAATACATGTGCATTGTATCTACAGGAATGCCTGTATTTGTATATTGAAGAGTATACTTTTTGGACACTCCATCTCTTCCAGCAAAACCCATTAATCAAGAAAAAGTATCCATATATGATATTCTGTTTATGCCTCCATGATAAAGTACTTAGAGCTTCATACTTATGATCTAAGTATCACAAGTTATGCACTTTTATACTCATGCAAGTTCTGTGGTCTTTATCTCTGGATTATCAGGTTGTGGATTTCTTGTTTCACTAATGAGTTCATGTTATAATATGATTGTCAAGAATGGTGTAAAATAGAAACTAAAGAAAAATTATTCCTTCAGAAATGAAAATTCATATACATGTATATATCTAACCTGTTTTAAGAAATTATCAAAGGGGGTCGAGACACTGGTCACATGTGACATGTGATCTCTTAAGTAACAGATAGAAGTTCCATCACAAAGCCCTCATACAGTAAAACAAAGACACCCTCCTCCCCATAGTCTTTATGATCATATATAAGTGGTTACTAAAGTTGGATTTACTATATACATACTGTACATAAAAACATAAAAATATAGATGTTACTGCTACATTCCATGGAAATAAATGACTTGGCCATCTGTTTTTCAAAGCTGGAAAAGATTACAAATGTAACTGACAGGTGGTTGGAAATTTTAAGAATGATTTTTCCGTCTATCAAGACTACCTCCAAGGTTGAAGATCATCCATTAGGTCTTCAGCATTAGATCTGCCATGGCCGCTAAGTTGTCCACATATGCATCTGGCTTGACTGTCGGATGATTTTCATCTTGTGGCCTAAAAAAGAATTACAAGAAAAAATCACTTAGCAAACTGTGTAGATCTAATTACATGTACATTTACATAATTCCCAATCTACATAAATCTATTATGGCATATAGGATGGTAAGGCTCTGTCGTTCATCCTTAATCATTAGTGATATAACATACAACCTAAATATAAATATTGTACATTGTATCCAGGTATCTTTCAGATCACTCATGAAACATTCAAGACGAAAGGTCTGCAAGAGTTTTACACACCAAAAATAATGTCCAGCAACAAAAACACGCGATCATATGTATTAATAGCTAAGGTTTCAATGGGAGTTCACTATCAATATTCTTAGTTATATTATGACAACATCAAGTGATATAGGGCTCAAACACTTTGATTTATTCTGTATATTGGGGGACCTTTAATGGCCCCTGACACTTATACCTGTACATGAAACAGGGGATCAGTTTGATCCATAGAGGGTATTACACATGTATTAAGGCCTGACTTCTGGATGTATAGAGCACATTGTGATTTTAATTTCCTCTCTCAAAATTAAAAAGATTATGACACAATTATATTAAATGGGCAACTCCAACTCACCTAAATTTTCCAGTCCTGACTTGAATTCCTAGCATGCCACAGGCCTGAGCTCCTCCCACATCATTTACAATGTCATCCCCAACCATCAAGGCCTGTATGCACATATGCACAGATAAACAACTAGAATTTTTATTAATTTTTTTCTTTAAGCCTCAAAATTACAAGCTCTCCAAGAATTATATAATCATGAAACTAATTTAACATCAGTGCCCCATATTTATTACATGGTCAAATGCACTTCTCCTTAAAAGAAAACTTGTAACAAAATAAATACAAGAAGCAATCTTAGTAAATTTTGTCACCTTATTTGTTGTTGTTGTTGTTGTTATTTTTGATTTTGGGGGTTTTTTGCCAACAAAAATTCTTTTCCCAGAGTATAAAGTAAAATAAGAGTATGAAATTTCATCCTTAAAAGAAATCAACAATCAAATGACATGAGTTTTATACTCTGACATAATATTAAACCCTTTCAACTCCAAGTATCACAATGGTATTCTCTTTTCTATTGTCTTAGACCAGTCCATTTCAGTCTTTGGTGTTGAAAGGGTTAAAGAAAAATTATCAGTCTTTCAAACAACCTTTTCTTAAAGTACTGAAACAATTCTTAATTTTCCACGAGTTCAAAACTTTTGTTTAGAGTTATCGCCCTTGAATTCATAAATAATTTTTGAGACAGTTTATACTGAGCACAGTTGGTGTAGTAGTTAAAATTCAATAATAAGTTGTGAAGTAATTAAAAAATTTGAGAGTCAAAATAGACCAAAATATATCGCAGAAATTTGTTTAAAAGAAAATCTTTTCTCATGAATAGACATTATATGGAATCTTTAAGACTTAATCGAATACCAAAACTAAGCATCCAAAGTGCTGATCCAACTTTTAAGATACCTGACATGTGATGAAGTGATTACATGGAGCATTAAACTGAGCAATACATGGATATTCTCAAAATATGGAGCTAAGAGCTTATTGGAATATTTTTTATGGGGCAGCTAGTGAGCAGTAAAATTATACCGATCTGGTTTGGAATGATAAGTATGACCACGAACCAATTTCTTTTACACCATTCACCATGAGTAATCACAAAATTAGGGCAGCTTAATATAGTTTTGACTGTACATGTAGATAAATAGAATCTTTCACCATTTTGTACTGAGACAGGGAAATCTCACCCAAGTGTTGAAGATTTGTAATCCATGACAAGGCTTGCCGAGTCGTGTATGTCGCGAATCTTTCACACAACGGTGAGATTTTTCTGTTTCTGAACAAAGTGGTGTTTGATTTCTTTTCTCTCACCCTCAAGTAATGTAGTTTTAAGTCATAAATATATACATATGTAGGTGCAATACTACATTCAAGTGGACAAAATACATCAAAAGTAGGTCAAGTATACTGCATGTAACATCAGAGGGTTCGAGACAAGCAAACGGGGCGCGAGACAGAGATAACTCAGAATGGGTAAATTGATGGATTACTCGGTCCAGGGTGAGAGACAAATATCTCTAACAGTTTCTGCTTGACATTGTGTGCTTACATTTTCAGCAGATACGCCCATATCTTCTAGAGCAGCGTTAAAGAATGCCTGTGAGGGTTTTCCTACGATTTCAGCTTCAATATCACAAGCATACTGCAAATAATCAAAACACGAATGTTTCAGGTAAAACATAAGATCATTAACATCTTTAAAAGAAACAAATACATTCTTGTATGCAACTACCCTCTAGATCCACTCATGCACTATTATAAGTATTATAAATAAGGAATACACAAATGCAGTATGAAAGCCCCATCCACTATACAATAGAAAGTTTATGCTGAAATTAAAGTTTTAGGATAAACAGATAGGAAGACCCCAGATTTTGTATGAAATTTTTTTACATTCATTTAATGTTCATTTTGATAAACATATTTTTATGTATTTGTTTATGCTTTTCTGTTCTCAGTGTAGACTGCACATATTTATCAAATTAGTCGCTGTAGCATACACAGAACATTTGATTACCTCTAGTGCTTTCGTGTATGACCCAACATCAAGAACCAGTTTTCCACCATCTTGGTAATATTTCCTGTTCAAAAAAATATTTGAAGTTTTTAAAGAAAAAAAAAAGTAATACACAAAAATGGCCCAAACAACCAGACAATTGACGTATCAGTATCAAGTACTGTTCATTTCAAAGACCTCATATTCAATATACTAAACATTCAAGAACTTCATAATTTTCAGAAATTTCATTTACAAAATCTTAGATCTTACTTAGAAAATAAATTGACAAAGACCTCTCACACTTACTGACCCTTTCCCTAGTGCAAAAAGTTTAGGAGTTTTGAGCGACATGAGGATTTGGAACGTCTTGTTAAGGTTTTCATAGGAGAATTTTGTTGTAGCATCTCCAAGTACTACACAGTTTGGATCGTTCTGGTCAACCTCGGCAAAGTCTGGCAATGCATCTGAAACAAGAGCAGTGAGTAGACGATTTCATGTTTAAACACGACCAATTGCATAGGAGACACAGAAATCCTTAATTTTCCTAAATTTACTTGGCATTTCTTTGTTTTTATACATGTAATCTAATTGTTGTTGCATTTTGTTTATTCAGTTTTGTTTTGTTGTTTTTTTTTATTTTGGCAACTTGCCAATAGCAGAAGAGTCCAAGGCTGCATTGGCTGACTAAAGAGAGTTCATTTTGTTGTTTTTAAACGTCACACTCAAGAATCTTTCACTTATATGGAGATATCATTGATTGCTATTGAAAAGCTACAAATTTTGGCCTGTGCTTGGCTTATACGGCCAGTGGGCAGTGAGGGCCGGTTCTTAAAAGTACATGTATGGACACTACAGGTGGTACAGATGGGCTGGAAAAGTCTGCTGAAAGCTGCACAAAACTCATTTGATATATAGTCTGACCTGCCCTAGCGACCCACTGAATTAAAGGAAATCCTGTCTTATGCGACCTAAATGTCTGGCTCCCAAAATGACTTTTTCCTATATAAATCACCTGAATGAAGTGACCACCTGTCATATGTGACCCTTTTTGTTCCATCTGTTGGATGGTCTCTTAAAACAGGTTAGACTGTAGCTTTGTCTTTGTTATAATAATTAAAGAATTTATGACAGAAAATGCTGAGTAATGACATGGGGATATTCAAATAACAATAAGCTGTGATGTAGGTGCATGGGCAACATTTTACTCAAAGTAGGTGAATGTTTCTATGAAACAAACATTTAGGAGTCTAGACTTTTTTCATAATAGCAGAGTATAAACGAGAAAAAAAGATATAGCAGTTGAGCTTTTTATTTTTACTAGGTTTGCATTTAAGAAGTTTCATAACCTTTGCAAGATACTTAAAAAAAATATCAGTTATTGCATCTAACTACATATTAAATGTCATTGACTTTGACTCTGTTCTACCGACTTACTCTGGTCTACAAGAAGATGTGGCCGTAGGCCACGCGCCTTCAAAATGTGACACACAGCTGGGATTGGTGGAAACACTTCCTTGCCACCCATTGAAAATCCCATGCCCTGTAGCTTCTCCACCAAGCGCTGCCTCGTTGTGGTTGTCTCATTTGTACAAAATCGAACGGGAATGCCTGAACTTTTGAGCCTACAATGGAAAAAAAATCACTATCACAGAACCAGTTTTCAAATGGTAAATGACAGAAATTTCCTATTTCAAAGATCTGTTCCTTATTGCAAGACCTTCCATTTGGAACAAATACATACCTTTACAGTTGTAATATCAAATTGATTTTCATTGAATAAAATAAATTTTCAAAATATTCCATTTTTTGTTCTTTCTGTTTTTCATTGATTTTTCCAAATATTTTATATGTTTGACTGTATTAGTACATTAGAATTATTCACTAAAGCCACAAAAAGTGACTTTCTAGACAGGTGGTCTTTTACAAACAGGTTTTAAATAATAATAATTTAACTAATCACAGTCTCTCAAAACTCATGCAGGGGGGGTCAAGACCCCCCTTGCCGGAATAGACAAAATATATACCATCATTGGTCAATTATAGGGCCTACTTAGATTCTCATTAGTTGTTGTGTTGCTATTCTACTATTACTCAAGAATATACCACCCATATGGAAACATCACTAAATGTCTGAATAGAAGGGCTTCAAATTTTAATCTATGCTCACCACTTGTGGTCATTGCATGAGCAGTATGTGAGGTTTCTTTAATGTGCCAACATCTATTTTGACACATGACCTTGTTTTTTTTACTGCATACAATAAAGGAACATTAAAATATAGTCAACTTCACTTAAAACAAATGCATATACAGTCTGACCCACTTAATATGAACTCTGATAATACAAAAACTCATTTAGTGTGAATAAATTTCATTTCCCCTGCAAATGAATCAAAACATGTAGGCCTACCTAACACTGCCTGTCCTATGGAAGCCTAACCCTACATACCCAGGTAGTACGAAACTTGTTTACTAAGAAATCATTAAGCCAGTCACCAGGATTTCATATTACATACATGTGATACATTGGTGAAGTCAGATCAGGAGATTTTAAAATTTTGGTCAGGAGATTTGACCTCAGATCAGGAGGTTTTTTCGCGACATTTTTTTTAACGCGTCGAGCTGATTTTTTTTATTGATAAAACCTGTTTTGTTTTTTTTTTTGTTTTTTTTTTTTTGCTGTTGTATGAATTATCAGACTTTTTAAAGTTAATCATTTGATAGGAAACTTTTTACCTTACAGTTTCAAGACTTTACACTGATGATAAACATATGCATAAAAATAAACCCCAAAAGCAAACAAACAGAATTTAAAAAAAAACGGGAACAGGAACAAAAGAACTTCAACAAAATCAAAATGTGTAGAAAAGATTTAAGGAGAAATTAATCCAACAATTCATTTGTCTTTAAACTGACAAAATTACTCCAACAGTGTATCCATTATTTAATCTTTAATTTTTTTTCTATGAAAGGCTGTCAGAAGTAAAAATGTTCATAAATTAATTGAATTTTAGGCTTCCATCTTATGCCTTCACATCATTGTTCCCCAGTGATCGGGATCGGCCAACACACGATAAGTGTATCATGCATGTTCAAGTTGGTCCTTCAAGTTAAGTGTCTGCAACACATGTAACACGTTCTTTATCTTACTTTATACTACTGAGCTAATTATCTTTTCACAATTTATCTAATTCTATTGACCGTGGTAAATTTTAGGTCAATTTAAACAGACCCGAGATCGAAATATGCATCGTTCATTATAACATCTCTTGAAAATCACTGACATGTGCCCACGACCACGCCTAGTCTATCAATGACTGAGTGTTGCAACGAGTTGCAGATGACACTCCTGGTATCTGATTATAGATCTACTTTATTGATGTCATAAAAGAACAACAGTTAGCGCTGATAAAAGGGGTGTGATAAGTCCAGTAGGTAATTAAAATGGAATGAACAACTCGGTCAGACAGTTTCACAAACAGTTGAGTTAGGCACAGGTGAGAACAATTAATGACGAAGCGGCGTCAGTGATAATTAGCCAGGGTCTTATCGGCAATGGTTGCATTTTTTGATGTGATTGTTTATTAATTAGGGCGTCAGGTGAAAATTATTTACTAGCCCTGTTGGAAATAAACACATTTCACGATGAGCGGGAGATTTAGAACACAGACGGGAGGTCGGGAGGAGGGTCCTGAAAACAGGAGAAACAGCCTCCCGTCGGGAGGATCACATGTATGATATTATCCAGGTTATACTGTATCAGTATTTTGTTGTTTCAGGTTTTACACACATTGAAGGTAAACACACAGGACTTGGAGATTTGGTTCATTATTACAAGAAATTCTGTGTTTCCGACCTCCCTAATTTCGAAGAGAAACTGTATTATGATTACATTTACCTCTGTACTGCTTCGACTGATCCACTTATGGGACCTGCTCCACTCTCATACAAAACTCCAGTAATATCAAGCAGTATTCCCTTTATTTTTCTCCCCTTGAAGTCCACTGATTTTGCCATGGTACTGGTAATTCAAATGCCACTTTCTAGCAAAATACAAGGAAAGATGAATTGAATAAAGTTTTATGAGGCATAAAGTTCTGAGTTATTTATAAATTTCTTATACCATTCAGACCTATTTGACCCTGTCTTGGTGTATCCAATCTAAAAACATCAACACTTGTAGGGGTCCATGAGAGAGTGAAATGTGAAAGGTAATGGTCAGACAGATGACAGTCGGTATGCTATGACTATAGCTCACTTAAGCCTTTCAACTATTCACATATCTGCTATTTCTCATTTGAGAGACAATCTGGATACAATATATACACAGAGTCTAAAGATACCTGTACGCAGGATCTTTTGAGACACTCTACTGTTGTGGCCCAGACTGGGTTTCAAACCTGTGACCTTCAACTTGCTAGATGAGCATTCTACCATTGAGCCAAAAGTCTGGATATTAGGCTCAAGGGCTACAACCTAGATTTACTACATTTCTTCCCATCTTAATTTTTAGGTCCCTACAACTTACAGTATCACCCACATGGATCCAGTGATCCATGCTCTTAGGACTTAAGGTTGCTATAATCCCTTCGCGGATTCTGTCTGGGGCTGTTTTCATATACTGTTTTCTGTTGGCAGCAGCAACAGTAAACGGCAACATAAGAAAACGCCCCCCCCCCAACAGAATCCCAAAAGGGATTAAAGGTTGCTATAACTCATGTATGAGTGATCCATGCTTTAATTAAGGCAAGGACAGTCATCATTAGATAGCACAAAAAAATAAAACCATAAACCGGCCATGCAAGTATTGTGATGGCAGCCGAGACCAGGGATTGAACCAGTGACCTGCAACTTCCTTGATGAGCGTTCTACCATTCAGTCAAAAGTCCAGACATTAAGTTAAGAGCATTACACGGTCTAGATTTACCACACTACCAATAAGTTCGCTTTGGGAGCGGCCTTTGAGCTGCACTCTCGATTAAATATACATACCATCGCACCTGGTTAAAGCTTTATTTCAAAAAAGAATATCTTACTGATTTTCCTCTGTCAGCTGTTGTACTTTAAAAAAAAATGACACTGTCAGAGGACAATACAAACAAATACATATATGTAGCAATATTTTATAATTGCTGAAAAGCTGTTCAGTGTCATCCAATATACTGTACACCTGCTGTCAGCTCAACGTTCATGAAATTAACAAAGGTCAGTTAGGACCTAGAGAACTACTAGGCATACCTTCCGTCCTAATGTGAAAGAACTGTCTCAGCTGCAGTGAGTGTTGAAAGCCCCCAAAAAATCAAAGGAAATCAAGACAGACTGCTAGTTTTGAAGTTGAAATCGGAGAAAGCATAGCGTTCATTTACGGATTAGACAGTCGGTGTAAATACTTTCTGGCTGTGCAAGGGTAGGTGCAAAACAAAAGAGTTATATATGCCACAGGGTCTTTTAAAATAGATGTTTTTAAAATGAAAAAGACCACTTTGTGACCTGCATTATAGATTTGGATCAATCAAGAGAAGGAGAGACAAGCAAATACACGTACTGCCAATCTAGTTTTATTCGCGAGATTTTTAATTTGGCGTAATTACGCGAGAGTACTTACTTGCGGAGATAAAGCTAGGAATCGCTAAATATTCTACCCTCGAAAAATCTGCACCATTTAACATAAGGTTATTACATATAACATTACCTTATTACCTACAAAGTCGCGAAAATATTACCTCGTGAATAACCGTACGATCACTGAGTCGCCAAAATAAAGTTTCGCGGAAATTTCTGGATTTACAGTAGTTGGATGTAGATTATCTGCAGTCGATACTCACTGTAATTGGATGAAATTGTCCGTACTCAACCGACTCACTTGTATCGATGTAGCTTAGGACTGAATGAGTTTGAAAGCTGAACGGTTACCCAGATACGGAAGGCAGAGACAGGTGTTGTAGTATATATGAATAATCGGTGAAGATAACACATAATTAGAATGCAATGACACGACCGACTTACATCAAAATACACACAGGACAATGTTACATCATAAACATCAGAGCTCTGTGAATGGTAAGGCCTAATTGTATATAATGCATACGCGGATCCGGGATTTTTTTCAAGAGGGGTGGGTTGGGTTCGAAATTGTGGCTAGAAAAAATGTACCCTCTTAAATCCAACACCTAAGTATCATTCATTACCAATGATCATATAGATGCATGGTATACACTTGAAAAATTCGAAGGGGTCCGGACCCCCTCCCCCTTCTCTAGCTCCACGCATGATAGCCTTATGTATATTGGATGATGTATGGACGGGAGGGATATGTACATACACATTGGGCCAAGGACGAATTGATCCAGTTATGGTTGGCTGTATTGTCGTTTAATGTCCCATTCAAGAATCTTTTCTTGTGAAAAGTCACCAATGCCGGCAAAATGTTACAAATTTTGACTAACTAGCTCGGCACTGATTACCTTTGATCAGTGGGAATTATCTAACGATATGACACCTACTGGGATACGGGACCTCGGTTTTTGCCGTCGCATCTGAGTGGCAGAGAGAGTGAACCCCAACGTGGCGCGGATTCAAACCCGCATCCTCGCGATATAAAGGCGAAGGTTTAATCCCGATTGTCCCACATTTGTGAGTTTTCATATCCCGATTGTCCCACATTACTAAATAAATATACCTGTGCGCTTTATGGAAACACCTGTGTTAAAGTCTTTTTCTGCTTTCTATTTTTACATAGAAATTGATGCTAGAAATATTTCATTTGCAGTTTTATTTTCACTAAAATTATTGAGATATTCAAATAAAATATTCTCTTAATTTCTTTTTTTGTCTCCAATTTTGTGGATTATTTTGTACATTTATTTTATTAATTTTTTTTTGCTATTTTCTGAGTTTATGTCCATTACTGACGGCAATAAAAAAAACAACATGTATATATAAGTATGAATAAATAAAATAATGCTGTCTAGATCTGTATATGTAGTAACACAAATTTGCATGAAGCCGTGCATTGTGCATTGTGTGTGTATTTCATGAATTTGAAATAAATAAATAGATGTGAAATACTTTGTATATAACTCCATTGTCACACTTGTTTTGCTTTGAAGAGAAATATACTAGGCCCCTATAACAGAAATCCTTTGATCTTTCAAGTGCACAATTTGCTCAATTATGTAATTAACACCAGTTCTATATCCCGACTATCCCACATACTTTACCTTTTTTATAAATGTGAGACAATCGGGATGCCATCAAAGGTGAACACGCTAACCACTAAGTCACGGCGATATCTGATCCAGACATGTAGACAAATTCTTTTTGTTGAAACGATGTCACATATTGTTGCAAAGAAAGTCATTTGATGAATAAATCCAGACCGACCAACACACTTTTTGACACTTTTTTTGGGGGGGACCCCAACTGTTATTGGCAAAATATATACCAGCATTGGTCAATTGTACTAAGATCCTCATATTAACAGGGTTGGTGTTTTCCTTACCACAAGTTGGACCCCCCCCCCCCCCCCGAAAAAAAATTCTAGATCCGCACATGTAATGGTTTCTATTCAGATTTTGAAAGTCGAAGATCAAATTGAGTTACTAAAATTTCAATAGAAACAATATTTAAATTGCACCCGTATTTGCATTGAAAAGAAACAGTATCCATTTAACCCCTTGACACCTGATCCCACCTCTGTTAGACATATATTCAGGGGTCCATGTTTGCCAAACTCTTTATTTCCTTACACGAGTAATGATATAGTCGTTACCTTTACCTTTTAATTCAAACATTACATTTTCGTTTTCGATCGCAAAAAAGCGTTGGAATTAAAAAGGAATGGCGCTAAATACGCTTTTGTTTAGATGGGTGATGGCAAGATGATGACGTCATATTGAACTTGGTTCCTGGTTTGTATAATATATAGACTACCTGAACAAGGACTAACGTGACAGGCGAATTATCTTATCTATCTAAGTGAAAGAGAACCGTAGGGTCACCAGGTACAGATACCACCATACTTCATATCGACAAAATGCTATTCTTGTTTATTTTTGGAATTTTTACCGTCGTGGAGAGCGCCACTATTCAACAAGTTTTGAGAAACGGTCTTTGTCTCTGTGTTGCAGACAGCGACATCTATGCCAGAAACGGACGTATGTAAATCCTTTTGTTCTTATATAGAGTTTCTTCTTTAGTTGTAGATCACGTGACCTGATTTTATCGTTCAACACTGTCATGGTGATCAGTATTAAAGAAAAATTGTAAACTGAGAAGAAGGTATTATATATATTGCTGGCTTAAAACTATCATATACAATGGATCTTCGCCATTTGATGGCCTTTCTTAAATTGGTCTTTTGAGGTGATCTCTTAGGTGAAGTTAAAATGGCTACAACCGTGGACGACATACCATGGTATTGTATGGTAGATCTTTAATACAACAAGGTGGTGTTCTAAGTAAGATGGTATTTTATTTTAGTTGTTGTTGCGTTGTTGTTTAACGTCCCACCCAAGAATATTTCACTCATATGGAGACGTCACCGTGTGCCGGTGAAGGGCGACAAATTTTGCCTGTGTTCGGCACTGCTGGCCGTAGAGCAGGGAGGGTTATTTAACGTGCCAACACCTACTGTGACACGGGACCTCGGTTTTTACTGTCTCATCCGAAAGACAGGGACGGCCAACCGCGGAGTGGCGCTGAGGGAATCGAACCCGGACACTTCGATTCGAAGTCGAACACGCTAACCACTCGGCCACGGAGGCCCCGGACAGGGACTCTTAAAGACGGCAAAGAACACAGTATCGTACTAGACAACATTATGCAAAAAAATGAATAAGTAAAAATATCAATAGAAAGAAATAAAAGGAAAGAGAAAGACAGTAGAAAGTAACATTTACTGCATAAGATACCCATAACATGTCCGGTGCATTTATTTGTATCTGGCCTGCAGAAGCATGCTATTCCATTGTCAGAGTCGAAACTTGTTTAAAGATGGCCGTCAATATGAAACGCCAACAGAAAAAAAAACATACTAATCAAATAATTTTGAATACTTTTGTTTATCTGAAAAACTCTGATTGAAAACGAATTTCAATTTCTCCTCAAGCCGGGGAAGAACACGCTGTGGTCGGAGTGCTCCGGGAAAAGGACTGTTTTGTATCTAATGGTGGCCTGTTGCACATTTCCGGAAGTACTTGGTATGAAGTGAAGGAAGTAAATCAACAGGTATTGTCCCAAAATAAGCCTAGAAATTGATTGGTTGGCTGTATCGTTGTGTTGTGTTAAACGTTCCACTCAAGAATCTTTGGCTTTAATGGAGACGTCACCGTGTGCCGATTAAGGGCGACAAAAATCTGGCCTGTGCTCGTCACTTAAAGCCGTCATTTTAAAGTATATTTTATTAAACAAAGACAGATTTTTTTTCACAATATAACCAAAACAAGATCTGGAAACAAGCGATATAACCGCTTATGTGAATCCATCTGCCAAGCCTAATTAGGCACTTAAAAAAGGGGAGAATTCTTGAACGTGCCGACACTTCACACAAGACGGTAATAGCAAACGACAGCGCGGTGCGGATTCGATCCATGACCAGAACGCTTATGAAGCCCATAGTTATATAATTCAAGTCTGAAGGAAAATAAGACACGACTAAGAGTGTCAGTCTCCCATTTCTGCTTTTAAAATTTGTTAGATGTAATTTGAATGATACAAGCAGAGGTATACCATTCTATGCAATATTCTATTCCTTTCCTATGCATGTGATTATAGTTAGGTAAACTGGAAAAGCAGCCTACCTCGCATCCGGATGCAAGGAGCACAACATGCTGACTAATATTTCACTTTAAAATTGTTTATCTTTAGAGTATTCAAAGGGATTCGAGTCTGGATCTTAAATATTTTCTCGAACAGGTGTTATACTTAGCTTTAAGACTTTGATCAAATTTTTCGTTAAGTTTTCATAAAATTCAGGCTGAAGTTATTTAGGCTGCTTCGAAAGTAACGGTCATTGTTTTAAAACTGTTAGCAAACAACTAGACAAAGAGATCAATGATATTTTGACTACAGTTATTTGTACTTGTGATCTTCTCTTGGATAGCTGAATCTAATTTTGTTGCTGCGCTGTTGTTTAACGTCCCACTCAAGAATATTTCACTCATATGGAGACGTCACCGTGTGCCGGTGAAGGGCTACAAATTTTGCCTGTGCTCGGCACTGCTTGCCGTAGAGCAGGGAGGGTTCTTTAACGTGCCTACACCTACTGTGACACGGGACCTTGGTTTTTACTGTCTCATCCGAAAGACAGGGACGGTCAACCGCGTAGTGGCGCTGACGCGGCTCGAACCCGGATCTTCCGATTCGCAGTCGAACACGCTAACCACTCGGCCACGGAGGCCCCAGAAGACGTTCAAATTTCACTTGTACGGTATATTCCTTATGTCATGACTCGTGTAATATATATGCCGTTCCATCTTGATGTCAAACCGAACGTCAGTGTTTCACAAACGTACACATCTTTCTCTCTCTTCCTTACCCGTCATAGATAGCGTGGATCAATGGATACCACCTAAGGGCAAGAAACATGACGGACTGCCGTGGCTCTGGAATTTCTAATGGTGCTGGAGGAACGACTCCTACGATCCTCCTTCCTGGAAGCAACCCATTTCCAAGTGGAGATCCCTTTTTGAGCGGAACAGGTCTCTGTACAGTTGGAGCATTGTAAGTACCTACATCGCCATGGGCCTTTAAAGCCATAAGAATTTTCTGTTGTGTGTTATTTTGTTTCCATGCCAATGGACATCGTTTTACCTTATGATGATGTCCAGTTTTAGACGTTTAAAGAAGAGACAACTAGATATCCATACATCGAGATAAAGAGCAATGACTCTCCGGAAGAAAAATTACAATCTTTTACATGTAGCTAAAATTGACCGAAGTGGAACACTAACAGGAGATGAGAAGTCGAGACCATTGCAAGCTTTCGGTTGTAAATCCGAAATCCACAGTATGTCTGAAATTTGTTGTTGTTAAACATCCTATTCAAGAATCATTCACCCACTTGGAGACATTATCGAATGCCAGAGAAGGGCTTCAATGCTACCCTTTGATTGGTCGTCGAGTAGTGGGGATTCTTCCAGCGTGTCGACAGCTACTGTGTCTTATCGAAAAAAGAAGGAATGCCAGACGCCAACGACGAGGTTCGATCCCATGTTCACAAGATTTGAAGAATCCGAACCTAAAGATTCTTAAACAAGACAAACATCGGTATAACATCAACAACAAAAGACTTCGATCCATACTTGTTACATGTATGTGCATGTAATTGTAAACATATGAATGTGGTGCTACTCATTTCTCATTGCCGTTTCATATAATATTCATCTGGTGAACTGAAATATATTAACTGAATAGAAATTATATTCAAAAATGCAAATACACATTTGTTAAATACTTTCAGAATGTACCCCGACGGAAGTAAGATTCAACAAAATGGTCAAAAGTGTGTGTGTCAACACGGAAATGTCGTCTGCCCAGGAACATCGGGGAGTAGTGGCCAATCAGTAGTCGGATAGCTGAATCGACTTTAATGATAACTGTACCGGTTTTTTTGTCGACTACTCCTATATGCAAATGCTCTCTTTTTGAAATTCCGTAATAAAAAGAAAATTCGACTGATTTTCATCCTTTTGAATATTGCAAGGTAAAGGAATTAAGAAATAACATATTTTTCCTTTTTTGTGTTGAGATTTCTTCTTCTAGTTTGAATTGACGACACGCTCCACCTGGCTCCTTAATAAAGTGTTGGCTTGACGATTTTATTATTTCCGGTACGCACGCGCCCGGCGGGAGTGCAGACATTTCCTGTCCTTTAGATGAGATACCGAAAACCGAGTCCCCGTGTCCCTGTTGTTGTCGGCATGTTAAACGCCCTTACTGTTCTATAATCGAAAGTGATTAGCGTAGTCCAAATTTATTGACTCTCGGCGACGTCTCCATAGACTGAGTGAACGAGGAACGCCGTGGCCGAGTGGTCAGCATGTTCGACTTTGAATCGAGATGCCCAGGGTTTGAGCCCAAGCCAGGGCACGGTTGGCCTTTCCTGCCTTTCGGATGAGACAGTAAAAACCGAGGTCCCGTGTCACAGTAGGTGTTGGCACGTCAAAGAACTCTCCCTGCTCTACGGCAATAACTGCCGAGCATAGGCAAAATTTGTCGCCATTCACGGCACACGTTGACATCTCCATATAAGTGAAAGATTCTTGATTCCTGTATGGGACGTTAAACAACAATAAAACCAACCAACCAACGAGGAACGCTAAACAATGTCAATATAGTACAATGTATAAATAACAACTCTCCACCTATATCATTTTTAGTGACGTGTTTTTGTTGTTGTTGTTTTTTTCTTTTTTGTTGTTGTTATACTGTTAGAATCTAAATGTTCATACTAATTAATGAAGCAAATCTCAATATAATTTTAAACGAACCACATCAAACTTGATTCTGATATTTCTTTATGTCTTGTAGTTTCTCCCATATGGTTCGTATATAGGTAAGAATATTTGCTAACTTTACGGATAACCGATGCTCTTTACTAAAAACATTGAAAACGAGTTTTCCTCAATCGATATAAATGATCTTGTCTTAAATACACCGTTCAACAAGACCTCAAAATCGGAAAATTAAAGAACACTTTTTATATTCACCTAATGTCGTTACTGGAATAGTATGGTACTACTATTTTAAACCGCTTCGAAAGGCAAGCTATAGAAAATTTGCTTAAGTATTTCTTAGGTACGGTAAACATTGAAGCGGCACGCCATTAAAATGTCATGATTATCAAAGGATTGTCTCATTGAAGAATACGCATAAAATGAAGTAATTCAGGCGGAAAAGTGTCGTATCACTTTCAAATCATTCGCTCGTGTTAAAGACGAAACCTCAAAATAATTTTGTTAAAAATAGGCTTTAATGACTCTCATTCCAATAATGAGTTATGCAAACACATGCATTTTCTACCTGCTGTATCAAATTTCCCCTTAATTAAATATTCCGAAATAGTCGGCTATAAATTACTGACAACTTAGTTCCGAAGCGGCACAAGCAGAGAACTTCCTCAGCTTAACAATTTAACATGAATCCCACTGTTATCTCATATTCATTGTACATGTATATATTAAACGTGCGTTGGCATTAATTTCGCTATAAAAAGATGATGGTTGAAGATACTAAGGGTACAATTAAAATGCAAATATCGAAAGGCAGACAAAACCATGGCTAAAACAAAAAGAGACAATAACACAAACAGCAATTCACACAGCAAGACATCTAAAATTAAAAACAGTGTAACATTATCCCCACCAAAACCGGGATTGAGTCCAGGTGATCCGGAAGGGTAAGCAACCCCTGCTCCGCACGCGGCACCCGTCGTGTCACATATTTTTGAATACTGCAATAAGTCTCAATCGGTGATGGTCATAAATGAGAAAAAGGACGGAACTAGTTACGTGTATATTACAGGGGAACATATCCCTCATCATCTGTCTTACAGATGTACCATATCGATCAATAACGCACAATCGCTGATGGTCATTAACTCCGCGGTTGGCCGTCCCTGTCTTTCGGATTAGACAGTAAAACTGAGGTCCCGTGTCACAGTAGGTGTTGGCACGCTAAAGAACCCTCCCTGCTCTACGGCCAGTAGTGCCGAGGATAGGCAAAATGTGTAGCCCTTCACCGGCACACGGTGACATCTCCATATGAGTGAAATACACGTATTGTTGAGTGGGAGGTTAAACAACAATTCCATACCTTGTCACTTGTTTTACCTACGGTTTTGTATTCGAATTAATCTCCTAAATCAGATTCAATGATAGAATATATGTCGATTTATCAGTATATTTTTCTACCTTTAATAAGTATTTTGAAAAAAAAAGTTTCTGATTTGGTCTGTTAGCATTATTGGTTGATGAATGTGATTTTGTTTAACGTCCCACTCAAGAATCTTTCACTTATATGGAAACATCAACCAAAAGGCAATTTTGTATCCAATGTTGACCTTTTGCACATTTCCGGAAGTACCTGGTATGGAGTGAAAGAGGTCAATCAACAAGCATTGTCTCAAAACAGGCTCAGGAATGCGGTGGTTGGATGTAATGTAGTTCAACGATCTACTCAAGAAAATTTCACTCATATGGAGACGTCACTGTGTGCTGGTGAAATGCAACAAATTTTGCGTGTGCTCAACACTTATGGCTGTAGAGCAAGGAGGGTTCTTTATTATGTCGATACCTAATGTGTCACGGGATCTCGGTTTTACCGTCTTATCCAAAGAGCAGGAACTACCAACCGCAGCGGGAGCCTCCGTAGCCGAGTGGTTAACGTGTTCGACTTCGAATCTGAGGGTCTGGAAGAACCCTCCCTGCTTAACGGCCATAAGTGCCGAACATAGGCAAAATTTGTCATCCTTCACCGACACACGGTGTCTTCTCCATATGAGTGAAATATTCTTGAGTGGGATGTTAAA
>JACSZP010023951.1:525-25218 GCA_016161895.1 Pinna nobilis
GAAGAAAACCTTGGCCATGAAGTCAAAGGAATCTTTTCGCACTAAACTTGGTCAGAAGTATTTGTCATATCTTTGTTTTTGAAGGTAAAGTTAAGAAAGAAAATATTCCACCTGTTCAGGTTTCTATGTCCCAGCTACTAAAGTAAATATCTAAAGATTGGTTATTATCGTCACACTTGCAAATTTTTCAGTCAGTCATATGGTGACAGTCATCTTATTGTGGGAGCAAAGAACCTTATTACAGATACACTAGTTCTAAAGGTAGACCATTAATATTCTGAACAAAACTGGTTAAATTTCTTTAATGATATGTCGAGGCTCGAATCTGTGCAGGCTTGAGATTAAAATACTTAATGATTCAAAGCGGTGTGGTCTAATCATTCGATCACGATAGCTCTAAAGAAAGTTTGATTGCTGCTTTATTATCACCCCGAAAGCTCCCCAAAAATATCTCTAGTTTAACATCTCTCGTGTTCGTAATCAAAGGTACTACTAATACCAGACTCATCTCTGGTTTTGAGTTCTGATCCAAATTTTTGATAAATATTCTGAGGAGTAAAGGCGACAGAAATCTATACGGGGATTCTTATTCGGATTCTGTCCATCTGACATCTTGACAAGTCTGATTTAACAATCTCAACGTTTGACGAGCTCAACGCTTGATTGACGACATATAGTTTACGTCGGTATATAATACCAGATAACGTTGGAAATCAATTTTGATACATGATAGCCTTATTAGTAAGTTGTATATTTTGACAAGAAAATGAATTAGCTGCTTTTATTTTGACGTTTGTTATAATGGCCGAGACTAATGAAAACTCTGTCTGCGCGTAGAAATGTAGAAATCAATTAAAAGTCGGTAAAAAGAGTATCAATCTTCTTCTAGTTGTATCGACGAAAGATACCGAATCTAAGATAAAATTATGCAAGAAAACAAAGTCGTGTCATCCGTCAGGTTTCTTAATCTCCGAATCGTAGAATCGGCACAGAAATAAAAATTGCATTCCGTTCCGATCCGGGTTTAATTTTCTCTTATCTTGACAAGATCATCTTCAAAAAGCCACCTGCTTCCCGAAGTATCGATCCGAGATTTCACTCCTACCAAGCTCTTCTTTTCATTTTTGAGAGTTATAGATGAATGCAGCAGATAAAAAATAATTTGCCACCATTGAAAAAGGGAAAATTAGATTACGGTTGTAAAATTCTATTGAAATTCCATTTCTACGAAGAAGGGCTAGAAAATACTGACATCATAAAAGCATATTCGCTTTTTCACACATTCCCTTAATCTTGACGCTTCATATAATACTTTAAGAGATAATCTATAAATCTGTGTTGTATTTTTGTGGTTTTTTGTTTCTTTTGCTTCAACACTAGATGTCGCCACTATCTACATGATCCCAATGATATCTGCACGGTATCAGAGAGATTGGAGGTGATCTTGACTAATGTTTGGTCCATTACGGAATCTGTACAGCCAAATGTTTACATGAGACCTCAATTTGATTCATCTAGAGTTACCATAGATATGCGGCAGATTGCTTGTTTTCAGATTTTGAGGTCATGGGTTTAACTCTTGGGCTTGGGACGATTGACTTTCTCGTCCTTCTGAATGAGGCAGTGAAAATGGGAGTCCTGTTTCACAGAATAAGTCGGCACACATAAGAACCCTTATTGGTCATTGGTCATAAGTGTCAAGCAGAGATCAAAATTTTGCCTTGACCAATATTCCATGATGTTTCCATGGGAATAAAAGATTCTTCAATGGGACATTTTATATCAATCCAATCAACTGTCTAATCCTAAGGACTTGGGACCTATGATGAGGCAGACGAAACTCGAACTTATGTCCATTCTGCCTTAAGGTGAGTCTATTTCTGCAGAATTCATTGTGGTTCAAATACATCATAGATGTTTTATTTCCATTAATATCCAAATCTATCTCTAACACAATGTCAGGGATGATATTACAATACAGTGAAAATGGAGGAAAATGGCCCCTGACGAGGAACTTGGTGGTGAAAATAAATATTCAATATTGCAGTGATTTCTAGGAAAAATCAGGAATCCCTAGAATCAGAGGAAAACTCTCATCCCTGCATTGTGCACTCCAACGCATCAGAATTGTGTGCTATTCTAATACAAAATAACATCTCTAATACCTTAAAGTACAAAGGAATAGTCTAATTTCAAAAAAACTCCTAATTCAGTATTCGGAATTTGCTTATAACGATGTCCATTACTGTGAAAATCTGCGTACGTTCGCAATTCTGCAAAGTACATCATCGCCAATCGCAATTTTCTCTCTTCAGCAGCCTAATAATAAATGTGATAATGAAATAAAGCACGGAAGAGGGAAAGAGTAACACCATGCATGTAAAAATATAGATAAAATATCATAGAGTTATTAGAGCTTTTATATTCAATATTATTATAGCACCTCAGCACGACAATAAAACAATATAGAGCCACACAGCCAAGGCATGCAGATTGTTTTGATTTGACAACGGCGCAGTAAAATGTGCAACATGTTGTTCTAGTTGATACTTTCCACTTTTATTGTCATTTTACAGAATAATAAGGGTGTAAATGATTCATAATTGTCAATGGCTTCAATTTCGCCTGTCATTGAATTTGACAATGCATCAAGTTTAAGCTTGATCAAGTTTGACATCTTACAGGGAGAATGGATGAGTCACCCACGAGACATTGTGCATTGACGGCCTCGTGTAGATCTATGTTGACTTATACCCATGGGAAATGTCGTCTTGTATTTATAGAATTGTAAGTAGTCCAAGTAGGCATGGAATTACAGATCAGATTGAAATCTAGAGACAGGCATTAGAAGAGGCATTTACGGGCTTAGCATCACCAAATGAATCTAGAATATTAACAAGGTCTAAAATAAAAGTCCTTCCAGTGTATACCGTCGTCCGCAAAACGTCAGATTAAAGAAAAAATACTCAAAGAAAAATTCTTGTAACGGGCTCTGCACTGATAAATAAAGACAGATTAAGTCTTACAGATGAAACTGTAGCCCCTACTCATGTGGAGAACATATTGAGAACATCTTCAACCATCGACTTATAGCTTCTATGATTAATTAACTCGGAGCGATATGGTCGACATGATTGTTATATGCAATTCAAACCGCAATTTCATTCTTTGCTCGATGTAAAACAATAACTGAAAAAACCGCAAGTCAATGTTATGAACAATCTATTTGAGCAAAAACAAGGTAAAAAAATCATTTATCAACCGCCATATTGCTTTACTGTTTTCCGATTATTTCAACAGCGGCAGAAGTAAACCAGTTTAGCTATTACTCATACTGAAACCTACACCACTTAAGCATAGAGAGAAATTACAAAAGCAGTTAAATTGGGTAAATTCATTGTCGAAGAAGAATGCCGATCCCGATTAGGTGAAGCCTTTTGAAATATTTGAAGAATATCGAGTAAATACACGTTACTAGAAAGGATTACAAGTATGGGGATTAAAGCGTATTAAAAGCGTGTCTCTAACTCAAGATTTACTTAACTTTCAATGACAAAGCATGTTCTATAAACACTCTTTATGAATGTTATGCTTCTTTTCCTTTTCAAACACTGTAAGCACTATACGGGTTAGGAAATTAAAAATTTATCAGGAATATTAAAATTGACATCGGTTGTTGTTTCTATTGTCGCCTTTGTCAACGATTTTATACAAGGTTTCCTTTTCAAGTTGGTTTTCTTATGGTAAGATGCTGTGTATCTTTTAGCTCAATAACGCTGAACTCCTACAAATCCAAAACAAAAGGATGGAAGGGCTTCAAAATTTGGTCCTAATTCGATACTTAGGGATATTAAGTTGTGGTGGGTCTTTAATTCGCCAAATCTTACTGTGACAGGAGATCTAGGGTTTTCGCTGTATTTTTTCGAAAAAAAGTGTCTCTAACTCAAGACCTACATAATTTTCAATGACAAAACATGTTCTATAAACACCATTTCATGGATGTTATGCTTACTTGGGGATATTGAGCTGTGGTTGGATCTTTAATTCGCCTACTTTTACTGTGACAGGAGACTTAGGGTTTTCGCTATCATATTCGGAAACGAGGCTAGCCTCGATCTCGCAGTCTGAAAACAAGCTCTCTACCCGGTTACCTACTTAGGAGCATCGGGTAGTGAGACATCGTTAATTCGCCGACTAATACTGTGAGTCAGGATCTCGATTTTTGCTGTCTCATCCGTAACATGGAAAACGTTGTTACCTCCAACGAGACTCGAACCTCTGACTTCCCGGTCTGAAGTCGAACACTGGCTACCGCGGAGCACGACAGATATAAAATTAGCTGCTTATGAGTGTTTCAATTTTTCATTCAAATATAGTGAAATCTGTTCCGTACAAGTGCCTTACACCACATCATTTTCCGAAGTCAGTTATTTCCCTTGGTGTTCCTAAAGTTAATTCTTTATCTTTAAGAAATTCTGGGCGGTTTAACTTAAAGCAAAGTTCTTCATTCGGAGGATAAGAGCTATTTTCAATAAAAACATGACATCTTATCAAGAGTCGACAATGATGAGTCAGATAGCAATGAATTTCTGTAATAAATCAAACGGGATATTTATATTGCACTCGATATTATGATAATCAAATATTGATGGAAAAAATGCACTGGCACCAACGCAAATACGAAACTGTCAAATTAGCTCCGAATTGTTGAAATGGGAAAACACAGATCCCGATGCTGCCATTGGTCTACATTAAATAAAGAGTACGAAACATGAACTGTAGTTATGACCTGCGTGTTATCAATTAAACGTAGAAAAAAATGCTAGTATCATATTACGATAACCGTATTGACAAAATTCTATGGAATTAGATAAAGATTATCAGTCTAATCGATTATTATTAAATATTGGACTATGTCTCCATAAAGTGCAGCCAAGTGTCGTTTTAATCAAATTACTGGTTTAGACATCATGCGACATTGTAAGAACAGTAATTATGTTTTATATAGCCCTACTTCTAATTCCTAATTGCGAGTGCGATCGGGTTAAGACAAATTTTAACCCATACAAGGGGACGTGATATCACTTATGACATTAAATGCATCGATCAAGGTAAAATCTAGTAGAAATTAGATTACACAGAAGGAAAGCTGGGTGATATCACGTAGAGAAATAATTTCAAATCAAGCGTGCAGCAATTTTTTGTGATATTCATCGAGTCGGTGTAGGTATAGTTAGATTTTAAGCAACTAGCTTCGTTTTCCACCTGCATGCCTTTCGCACACAGCATATGCAATCAATTTCAAAATGACGCTTGAATTGAGCGCAATCGCAAAATGTCAATCCAAACTTATTAAATTTTTTTTCAAAATGATCAACTTGGTACGGAGCTGATTAATATCTTTCTTTAAATACGTTTGCATCACTTAAACGTGGCCTAATCATTATTTGTTTCGAACAAAATCACAGCATATCCATACTTTTATCGTCTTCCTCTAAATGCCTACATAACTTCATAAAATGTTTATTGAAATTGTATTACTCTTGTTCATAAAAAAGAAGTCCTGGACCAAAAGCTGTAGGATCGTTGGAAGCAAATACATGTAGCTTCTTCTGTCCTGAGAACGAGGTAGTCGGGATTGAGGTCCCGTGAAAAAAAACAGGGAAAGCGAACCGTTCCAATCAAGTTGGATCAAACCCATGAACTCGCGATCTTAGGCATACATTCTACCACGACGACTCTAGAGTGGAACGTTAACTCATTATTAATCCCTCAAGAAACATTTAGATTTGCCCAAATCATTGGTTTAATGTAGGGTCTATTATTTTTCAGGGGGTGAATGACGAATAGATCAAACCGAGAAGATACAATCCGTCCTGTTTACTCCTCCAAACAACCGACAATAAATTGGCTAGTCTAGGTATTAAACTAGCTATTTAAATGTCTCCTATGTGTCGTTCTAACGAAACAATGATTTCAAGAATCTAGACATTTGACGATTTTCTGTTTTAGATAAACGCATAATGAGATTTAAATCAACAAAAATGTAGTGCATTACCATACATACATATATGTTAATCTCATAAAACAGAAACATTATGCAGGGTCATAGGCATATATATGTTCATCTTTCGTATTTTGGCGAGACATATGGTAATGTTTCTGGCGTAAGCCGTTCCCGACTATCAAATATTTACCTAAGTATTATCTATTAACTCTACAACGTGTCAAGAAAAATAAATCCGAAATGCTGTGTGAATTGGAATACTGTTGTTTATCGGAGCATTTGTCAAGATATAATGATTGTATCTGATAAGGCTTCAGAAACTGGGATACTAATAACAAGATTATAATGCTTAAACAAATTTGCAGACTAAATAATTGCGAAAGATAAAAGTATTAATAAGATGTGAAGAATGGATTACGATAACCTCGTCTATAGGTATCAACACGCCTGGTTTATAAAGCGCACTGGCTGATAAGCAACTGTTATGCTTAGCCAATCTTAGAGTTCCCTTAACCTGTATAATACTACTTATCTGAAGCAAGGTTTTTTCCGACGTGAAATGAATGTGGATTACACAATTGTTTGTTTGTAATTGTTGTTGTTTTATTGTTTAATGCCCCCTCAAGAATCTTTCACATATATGGAGATGTCACCATGTGCCGATGAAGGGCGACAAATCTTGCCTATACTCGGCATTTATGACCGCAGAGATGGGAACGGTTCTATAAGTGCCAACATCCGAAAGACGGCGACAGTCAATCGTACCGTGGCTCGGGCCAGAACCCTGGACCGCTAATTCGCAGTCGAACACGCTAACCACTAGGCCACTCCAATGTTTATTTGCACTTATGGCCAGTTGTAATACTAGAACTTTGTATAATGATAATCATATTATTATGCGGTCTAAAGAAATTAAAAGCTTGAAATCCTACCAACTATAACTCATGAAGGTTTAATCGGCTTTTTTTAATATAGGGGTCATAACTTTGCAAAAGGAAGGAGGAATACCCTACCCCTTTGAATTAGAATATGACAGGACTTCTACGTAAAAATTATGATTTTTAACTGGTTACAATTTTTCTTTATCCCACAATTTGTGACCATAAATGATTAAAAAATTACCTGGATAAAATTCTACGTCATAGAAGCCGCTACATTTTTCTTTCACCCATATTGAATCTGTAAATATTCCGTAATGTGTTCCTTTTGCACATGTAGCAGAGTCATCTAGCTGTCCTCTTATATTAACGCTATGCACAAAACTAGCACCGACAATTTTACACTCCTTGTACTCGAGATTGTCAGATAAACACTGAACAGTCACAGAACGAATGTTAGGATTTGGAATGTCTGAAAAGAAAAGGAAAATTTATCTTAAATTACAATTCAATTATATAAGGTTCAGTTCGAATTAAAAACGAACCAGGATATTTTATAGGAAATATGATAGCGCCATCACAACGCAAGTTACCGCCATTGGAAACATATACCAAAAGCATATATGCTTCAATTCATTCCGGGGACATAATTCTGGACAAAGAGGGATGAAGAAAGGGGAGGTAAATCGGTCAGTATGATACACCTATCGTAAGCAGTATACACACATATAGCTATTACAGTTCAAGTTGCTTTGAATATTCCAGATTACCAGCGTTGTAAACTAAGTACCATTATCATACACACTTTTAACGATCTTTTAATTTAATTTTCCGATTACAAATAAGAATTCACAAGTCGCATGTATGTGTATATTATGGGGATTTTTCTATCTGTGACAAATGATCAAATGATGTTTTATGCGGCTACTAAGCTATGTCAATCACTTTTATATAATAACAGACTGAATATCAATGTATGGGATAAACAATCAAGCACCGTTTATGAGTTCAAGATAGTAACAATAGCAGTCTTGAATTCGACTAGGGGGGGGGGGGGTCAATAAGTCCAAGTCTTGGCTCAAGCCTTTTTGGAATGTTGACTGATCCCATCCACGACTGATATATTTCCACCAAGAACTCAAAGCGAGGCTAAAACGTATCAACAATCTATGTTACATATTTACTTTTCAACACTACAGAACATATTAGACTGAAAGGCATATTGAACATCAAGACAATTTTGGAACTTGGCGTTGAAAGGGTTCATCCCTTCTGCGCGTTTCTATTACGTCACCACTAGTCATTTACCTTTTGTATAGCATGCACTGACAATTCCAGCGCAGCCATTTTGGACCCAAACTTCATCTTTATTTATCCAGTAATTTGATGGGTCACATTGTGCCGCAATATCCACGCATTCTAGCCAACCACCTGCGGCATCAGAATCCGTACAGTCTTGCTGATGACGTTGGAAATATGAACTACAAGAGACCTGGAATTCTCCCGATGAACACTGAAGATTTCCTGTGAAAGAAACGGAAATATAGAGAGCTATAATTATGGATTTACTGAGAGCTATGGTTATTGAAATTTGACAGTTGGGTCCTGATTAGTTGCGGTAAATCATGTTTGGTGTCGTGTGAACTTAAAAAGTTAAACAATTATAGAAATGGTGGATTTGCCTTTCTTTTGTAACCGGCTGACGACACGTTCCTAACTCCATTACAATAAATCCCAATAGTGATAAAATATTGAATATTTTCACTCTCTAGTAATTCATACAGTTTAAGCTGATGAAGGCCAACAGAGAACCAGGAAAACATGTTTGTTTTGTTCAATTTTATTTTAGACAAAGTGGCAATTTATTACTGTTTTATTTGAAATACAAAACGCTCTGTGTACATTGTAATTTCGAGGCGCACGAATACAACAGAAAGAGAATTGCCGCAACCCTAGAGACTAATCATATTAATGTTTAATAACTTTCCGACAAAATAAAAGCAAATAATCCGTTGTTATTGCAGTCAGATTGATGGTCATGATGCGTGGGTATGACGTGGAATAAGTATCAGTCTGATAGAGGGGGATACTGTGCTCTGTAATAACGTGCTAGTCTTAGAGGAAGTTTAGTATTCAACACAATTTTTTTCTTCAATTTTGAAAGAAAAAAAAGCTTAATTAACTGCTGAGGTAATTCAGCTTGATAATTTACAGAACAATATTCAAATATTTGAAATAGGATTTTGTTTCTTGGAGTTATCAATCATGTCCTAAAAACTGTTTGATCACGTAGCCAAACTTTGAGTGCCGTTTTGAAAGCTTTTTTTTTATTATTATTTTCAAAAGAAACGCATACAGTCGAGCCTCATTAGTCCGAACGCCAATAATCCCGACGGTTCATCTATCGGACGAAATTAACTGGGAACAGAACATTCAAAATATAAAGATCATTATTATAGGCAAGTTTTAGTGACCCGGATGTTCCATTTATCCAGANNAAAGCAAGGACCCCCGCACGCCGACGTCAGAGCAAATAACAGACATTAATATAAGTTAATTATACTTTTTATAAATCGTTGTAAAATAAATAATGTTCTGCGTAAACTTTCGTTTCCACAGTATTTAAAACTAACTTTTTATGCCAAAAATTTATTTCACCTTCTTCTAAACACAGACATATTGACCATATCTTAGTAGTTTTGCAGACGTTGACACATTATGATACAAAGTGACAAATATCTCGTCTTGGGTATGTGATGGCCTATGTTCATGGAGACAAAATTGAATTACAATTGGCCGACTTAACATTTGTAATTATAAATCACTTATCTCGTTTGCCTATTTCTTTTACTAAATTAGTTTTAAAAGTGTCCCATAAACAGACAATTTATACATGTTATAAGCGGTATTTCGACGTTTGTCAATTGGCAGATTTACTCGACCTATCCGTACGTGTCGTCTGCAATATGTGTAGTAAATTAATGTCTTCGCCACTCGATCGTGCCAAAAATGAGAGAAAGTGAAACCGGCTAAATGAAAGGAAAGCAAATACTGCAATAAACGTTGGTCTACAGTAAATAAACATAAAACACTCGAAGATGTTTGTACGATCTCTTGAAAATATTTTTTATTTATTCATGTTGACATAGCTCTTATTCGAATTTTGTTGTCTGGAGAGTCGATGACCTTTAACATTTAAATAAATGTTCTGAGTATTAGTACAAAAGTTAGTGTGAATGTTCCTCGTTTTCAGTTTTTAATTTTACAATGTTTAAAATTCGATTACATGGGTGGATCCACAAGGGATGTTCCATTTATTGTGACAAAAACAAACGAACACAATAAAATTCTTCACTTTTGACTTGCATTTCTCATTTTTAGAGAAAATATACATTGTAGAAAAGCTTATTCCAAAAATGAAATATGTAATTAATTGAACTCTACGTTTTTTCACAAATTTCTTTTTAGGGGGAAAATCGGTAAGTGTTGGGTCCTGTTGTACTTTAGTGGCAAAATAGGTGAAATAGAAGAAAGCAAGGGGCATTCCAAATAGAATAAGTCAACGACAGACAAAATCGTGGCCAAAACAAAAAGGAGAAAAAATTACAAACAGACATACACAAATACACTTATAACTAAAAATAGTGTAACACGAACCCCACTTAAAACCGGGGTGAGTTCAGGTGCTCCGGAAGGTAAGCAACTCCTGTTCCACGTGTGACACCCGTCGTGTCACACATTTTGTAAAGAAATATTTACAAAGATGGTCTCAAATTCAATTCTTATAATCCAAAACAAATTCGAGAGCCGCCATGGCTCCGTTGAAGCGTGTTAGTCTTCAGATTGCGAGGTTGTCGGTTCGAGTCAACTCGACGCAGGTGGCCGACTGTTCTTAGACTTCTGAAAAGCAAGACTCCTAATATACAGTCATTCATTTATATATTTCAATTGATTGTTTCCACATTACTAACGATAGTTTATACATAAGTTTACTTTTATATGCATGTCATGTTTTATTGTTACAAAATGTAGTCCGATATTCTAGACTCCTTATACTATATCCTCTTATCAACTGTAAACAAATTTGTGTCGTTTGATCATAAAAAGTACATTGTTAGAGCACACGAATCAAATATACGTTGCCAAGTTATGTAAAACCAGGAGCGAAATTTATAAATGCAATTACCAAACGCAAATAGAACAAAAGCAACCTTGATACATATAAAAGTCATTCTCAAATTATGGCGAGAAGGTTTTCATGTAAATTAGATTAATTGATATAGATTGGAATCCAATTCTAGCGTTACCTATGCTCGAAACCACATGGGGATTCGCAATATTGTTAGTATGTATCAATGTTTACAATAAACGTGGCAAAAGACATTTGTTTTAATTTCTCATTAATATCATATCAAGTTAACGAGTACTTTGTTGACATATTGACGAACAAAATAGTGTGATCAGAGCCCATGCATTCTGGAACAATTCACTAATCGGTACGGGCATGGAATACAACAATTTTCAACACTTGCAAAATTTCAGATCACAAAGGCGGAACAACGTTCTCCATCGCATTAAAAAGCTTCTGTCTAAAAAATCTATTCATTATTTATGGAGAATGCTCCGCGTTTTGAGATTTTATCAGAAGATGTCTAAAAATGAATAGTGACAAGCGGTATCATTATTGATTTACTGTAATTCTAGGTAGTATTACAAATTTCTGTAACAACAAAGTGTACATGTTTGACATGATGAATGGCCACTTGGAGAGTTGCTTAAAATCGAATAAACTTTGTACTTTAAACTGTTATTGCCGTGCGGTTTACTTTATGGGTGAAATAAATACATGCAGACGACGTTGGCGTGTCCTATTTGAAAATGGTCCACCATAAATTGTTTTATGGGGAAGGATGTAATTATTCAGGTAACATTCAAAAGATAAAGCATGCTTTGAGTCTTTTTGAATTACAATATTCGTGGTTTAACGCATATAAAATTTGGACTTTCGACAAGTGTGACAAATCGTTTAAAGGGGAAATTAATTTAAAAGACTTTCTCATACACTGCGTATCTACATGTCCATGTTACATATTATCATTTCATAAAACAGTTCCTTCTCTGTGTCGAAAACATGTTTCATATAGTAGGGTATGATATTGTTGTTTAACGTCCCACTCAAGAATATTTCACTCATATGGAGACGGCACCGTGTGCCGGTGAAGGGCTATAAATTTTGCCTATGCTCGGAACTGCTGGCCGTAGAGCAGGGATGGTTTTTAACGTACCAGCACCTACTGTGACACGGGACCTCGGTTTTTACTGTCTCATCCGAAAGACAGGGACGGCCAACCGCGGAGTGGCGCTACGAATCCGGCACTCGAACCCGGATCTTTCTATTCGTAGTCGAACACGCTAACCACTAGGCCACGGGGGCCCCATGTTTAAAAAAATCGTCAAGTTTCTTTATTTATATTCCATGTTCAAGATAACACGGAATATATCAAAGAAAACAGACTATGCTTACGTTACCTAAAAGTTAACATGTGCACATGTGCATTAGCCATTTTTTCATTTTCCAGTTTTCTTTTTTCATTTTTTTTTGTTCATTTTCATCAGATTATTTAATGATTCAGATATGTCTACCAACTCAGCAGCCTTAGTCACACGAATTCCCTAAAATATTTTCCTACTTAGTTACATGTTGCACCACGTGCAATAAATCACTATTAAAATTAATTAGGCAAATCTCTCCTGGTTTTACAGAAATTTCTAAAGAGCTGCGGCCTCTTTAAAGAGGAAGAGATAAATTCAATAAATCAAAACAGATAATTCTGCAGAGAATCAGAAGTTATTTTAAAATCCAGGATACGTCGGGAGCATTCATCTTCTTCATGAAGTAAAAAACTGAATTCTGATTACTTTTCTTCTCTTTTTTATGGAATAATTGGATCTGGCTAATCTTCAAAGAGAAATACGTGATGGCAGAGAAAATTAAAACAAATAAAATCTGCATCACTCAAGACGGAGCGGGATGACAGAGGACGAAGAAGTAATTAGCGGCAAAGAACGTTACTAGGATTTCAAATCTGCTTCGAATCATGTCCTCCATATCAAGATAATCCATTCTAAGATAAATTGCGATAAGATAAGTAAATCGTGTATCACGGTGCATCTACTAGAATAATGTACATTGTAAACTGAGTCTAACCACTCTTAGCGACCCACTGAATTAAAGGACTCCACCACCTGTGTTATGTGACCTAATGGTATGGTTCCCAAAATGACTTCTTTCCTATAATAATAACCTGAATTAAAAGACAACCTGTCATATGTGACCCATTTTGTTCCTTTCCTTTGACGGTCTCTTAAATAAACTTAAAATGTAGTTTATATAATTGGCGGTCGTAGCTCCTTGGTAGTGCTCGTCACAAGACCAGAGGATCAGGGTTCGAGTCAGAGATGCGACATCTGTAGTGTTCTTCAGATAAGACAAGATAATCTTATGTTCCGTGCCTTGATTTGGATTGGTGAGTTATAGATCTCAGTCAATCCTTAGGATAGGCTAGGTTGGTTTGATGGTTGTTTAACGTCCAACTCAAGAACATCTACATACTTCTTTTATTTATATGGGTAAGCATCCAAATGCTGAGGAAGAGCTAAAATTTTGGTACAGAAGTGTTTGTACGTTAAAGACCCCCTCAATGCTCAAAGGTCATAAGTGTCGAACATGGACCAAATCTGTCGCACTTCGTCGGCATTGGTGACGTCTCCATAGAAGAGAAGGTTTCTTGAGTGGGACGTCAAACAACAATACAACCAACCAACAAAACTCATCAAGAGCAGCATTAGACTAAAAAGCTAACATTTCCATTGATGTAAAAATCGAACCTATAAAAATTCAGTGCAACAAAACAATAACTGTCACTGTAACTGCTACTTATGAATATAAGACAGTCCCGTCTATAATTAATCAGGTGCATTTAGGTCAAAGCGTCCCGAAGTTACAACAGATAGAGGTTTTGTTGGCGACTTGAAGACTATCGATGCTTTGTCGCGTTTATTTATCATTCTTAAGTTTATTCGTTTTGTGGAAATGCTTTGATGTCCAAAAGAAATAAAAATACAAAAAAGCGGTAATACTGCATGTAAAAACTAATTTATTATTGTCGGGTTGACATTGGGATTGCCCAGGTAAAGGGTTGTCATTCGTCACCCGTAATTTAATGAAAAGAGGGATCAAACTTACACTGTTATCTCACATTTACCACATACTGGGACGTCTCAAAGGATATTCTTGTTGACAAAAGAGTAACAAAAAAATCCAACGTGGCTAAAGTGTTCATTAAAACTAAACACACATATTTAAGGTCGTCATCTTCTCAGGTAGCTCTGTTCGTTAGAATTTGTTCTCTTGCAATTTTGACAGCTGTTGGGGTACAACGTGGGGAAGTCCTTCAATGGTATTCTGTGATACTTTTTAATGAGTTAACGATACTGGAGAAGGACGTTTTCGAGTAATATATATGAAAAAAACTCTCCCAATTGGCAGTACAAAGAAAAGGAGGAAGATAAATTAGATACTCAATCCCAAAATGTTTGGCAATGCAACAGTATCATACTTGAGGTTTTCGGAAATAAATATTCAAATAAGTGTATATATGTGCATGTGTATGAGTGAGGAGGTTGAACTAAAGGAAAATGACCATGGTAGAGTAAGTTGGCGGCTAAGAGAGAGAGAGAGAGAGAGAGAGAGAGAGAGAGAGAGAGAGAGAGAGAGAGCAAATACACAAACAAAATATTTAATTCGACATTCAAATTGAAAACAACACAAGTCTGGGACTAATTCAAATAAGTAAATATTTGAAAACGAAAATAAAATAATGCATCTTTGTAAATCGTGGAATTCCCGGGGACAGAGATAATGATGGAGTAGGGACATATCCCATCACCGAATCCATTAGTGCCACGTGCATATACAAATAAATGTACAAATAGTCCCTTACAAATATCTCATAACTAAATTACCAGGATATTCCACCTGGGACGTGGCATTCAATTGTGGCAAAGAATCATTACAATCCATTTCATCTTCTTTTCTTTCCCGCTAAATTACGAAGTCCAAAAAATCGAAGAGTTCCTCCAAAACAGATGTTCCTGAAAGAACTGATTAATCAGCAGAGCTGTCCTTGTGGACCCCCTTATTGAAGTAGGCGGTATTTAGCGAGTTTAATACAACCTAAAGACTGAATACCCAATTACACCAGCAGGGTTCTAATTCTATCGTTTGAGATCATTCATGCCATACAAAAGCAACAGGAGACTTGAACATTAGGATCGCTAGGTGAATTATTTCATTTCAACGGGAACGTAATATTTTAATGGCCGTCGGTGAAAGAGAGAATAAAGCAGGAATGTTTGTCCGCAGAAGTATCAAGTAAAATTGTGCAAATGAGTTACATAAGTGGGAAAATGACTAATAATTTGTTTATGCGGGGTCGATACAGGTTTCTGGGTTTATTGAGTGCTTAACCGTAGCACCCGGAAATGCTTAATTGAGGTGGTTGGAAAATAAGATAAAACGTCGGTAGCGAAGTTAATTATATTCCCAGCTTCTTACGGAAATTCATAGCTGTACGATATATTCAGGAATTTAATTGACAGGCACGCTCTAGGAGCTACCCCTGTATGAAAGTGCATAAATACCTGAAAGATTACAATCAAATGTGGGTCACCTGACATTTACCTGGCGATTTACCTTGATTTTTTATTTGTCGATAGGTATAACATATCCACCGCAACCGCCATTATGGCTTGATCGAAATACACACTGCAGCTTATGAGCCGTAAATGACACTGTTTGATTTTCTAAGTAATGGTTATACGAAAGATGGGTGATTTACGAGTGCTATATCAAACATTTTTGTTTTCAAGGAATACACCAGAGACCAGATCCGGTTCTCTCTGCTACTTTATTTTCTTCCGCACATAAATATTGTCGCATACCCGATTTGTTTTGAAAAGCGATGACTGTGTTGATTTTACCGTTTCATTAACAGTAAAATGCCATTAGATTTGTATTCTTCGGTTAAAGCTGTTATCTGTCAAGTTTTCATGTTTATCCCATTAACAACGTGTTTTTACTTAATTATCCTCAATGTAATACGCGATTAGCATCGTTAAACACTGAAGCACCGTAAATTACTTAAAACATATAATAGATTCTAATTACGAACAATGGACATAGCTAAAAATACAGTGCTACAGGGAAATATACATGTACTATTGATGTAGGGCCATACACCACAAGACAAGTATCATAGACAGACGAACAATGCGCCGTCAGAGGGACAAACCTTAAAACTGTCGGCCTAATTGAAAGTTTAATTGTCCATTTTATAGGGAGCATGTGGTTGTACATGCAAAATAGCGTATTACAAAAACGGGAGGGAACATGATTTAAACTTAGAATCGTATCAAGTGACAACAAAGTTAAATTAACGACCAAAATACTGAAACTGAAAATAAAAAAAATTTCTCAAAGTAGTAGAAGTACTCAATCTCGGATTTGGTGGGGTATGTGTTACTCTAGCTTTAGTTTTATATAAGTGTTGTTGAATGGATCACTATCTGTAGTATTATCTCCTTCTCTTTTCGTCATGGTGTTTTTGAAATTTGAATATTCCCTCAGTATCTTCACTTTTCTTTTCCTATTACTTTTTACAATATGAAAATTGTCTTTATTGAAACTTAGTTGTTGAATAAAAATCTCATCTGTATTTGGTTTTACAGTTTTTGGGTTTCAAAAGAAACATATTTTATTGTTCATTTTACATGTATATCATCGTTCTGTTCGTTAATATTGTCATAGCATAGCTTTTTAATTCACGTGGTTATAATTTTATTGTAATATTTTTCGTCATTTTATCATAATCATCATTTTCATTTTTTTGTTTTTTCTATCATAATTATTGTGTTCACATTATTGTCCTCGTTGTTCTTGTTATCTAAGTAACTATCAATATTCAGCATGAGTCAGTCAATCAATAAGACCAAGATATACTAGTACATCCCACATCATATGTACCGTATCGTATAAACATGCATGTAAATGATATTTCTGAGTAACGGAGGTTCGAGTTAAGAACTGGGATTAGGACGTCGTTTGGGACAGTTTTGAAAGACATCTATTATCAATACGCGAACTATCAACGTACACTAAGTGACTACATGGGAATACATGACGTTAAGGGCCGCCATTAATACCTAGGCAGTCAAAGACCTCATGGTATATAAATTCAACCTTAGTTCATACACGAGTTCAATTACAATATTCATTCTGTTGATCTAGTTAATTGCAGTGCCACTCTTCCCAGATCCCTTGGCACGCCCCAGTTAGCGAAATAAAACAAATTGAAGCACTGTACCATCTAATTCACCCTAAAATGTTTTCTCACATTTACAGACCAAAGACAAAGTTTCGCACATAGGTGATGATCAAAACGTTTGAATTGCATTGGTCACCGGCATCTGTTCCAAGCATGCAGGTGACCTCGAGGGCGTAATACCAGAACTGTTATTACCTTAAGCTGGTGAGACAGATGTTACGGTAGACAACAAAACTCTATACCTGTGCGCGAGTTGTAATTATCTTCGTATGAATACAAAATCAATTACGTTTATGGCATTGTTATTCTATTTTGGTAAATGCATGAAAAAAACTGTCCATAATAAGATGCAAATTATACACAAAAGGAATTTTTATACAGAGCCTTAAAGACGCGTATCAAATTCGCCAGAACGTTTAAACATTTGATATCGTTGAAAATTGGGTTCGAAAGGTTAAGTCATCGGGAATAAATTTGAACTACTAATTTTACGGTTAACAAAACGATGCTTTGAAATAAACAAAACCTATAATACACTTATCTAGATATACATATCAAAACCCCATTGTTATTTGAACTCCGAATTCAACTGGAAATCAACGACCGGCATTATTAAACAAAATTAGATAGATATCTACCTGATTTGTCTGCGACAGTTATTATATAGTGCCTTAAATAGGCCCAAAGCAAAGAGAAGAATAAACCTGAATAGTTATTTATATAAGAATATATAGAGCTACTTGAATGAAAATCATTGTTTGAATAAATCCCTATACTGCATACAAACTAATGGTATTATTGAGCCAGCATTTTACGTCCAGCAAGCGGACATGCGCAAAGAGCAAGCGCCTTCAAGCAACTACAAGACATTCGTCCCTCAATATGTAGCTTACAATTTCCACGTAAAATGCATAATGAAAATTTATGCTTATTTTATCTCAAAAGATGGTATAAATGTTCTGATATCAAAACGAGGTTAGTTGTTTCACGTGACCGTTATCAATTGTATTACTGATACAGAAATTTGAAAGCACCGTTTCGCACTTTTGCGATTCCTTTGTTGAAATCAATCTATATCGATATGTTATGTCCAAGATGCCAATCTTAATCTCTTGCAAGTTAGAGAAATAATATATTTACACGCACGTGGTATTATTCGGCTCATAAATATCTTCTACAAGTGATAATTCCCGGCCGGTATCTCTGCCGTGTGAGAAATTTATTGTTAGTTCAATTCTGGTAAGAACTTTCCAGGATGTCGAAATGACCTATGCGTTTTAATAGTCCTTTGGGATTTATCTATATGATTTTGAGAACACGTGCTTTGCGTGCATTCAAGTCATAAATTCTTGGTTTCTCGGTTCAACTTAAGAGACTGCTAATCCATAGGTGTTTCATAAAAAAACCCTTAAATCATACGTTCTACTTGAACACTATCTCCCGACAAAATACGTTTTGAAGAGAACGATAAATGGATATCAAATACTAGTATACTTTTGATATGGAAGTGACCAGCTAGTTTATTTTCCTGTTGTGTTGTTATTGAATGTCCCGCTCGAAAATATTTCATTCTCAAGAGTAGCGCAAACAGTACAATATACACCCGTCAGCAAGTCCAGAAAACTGTTTGACCTACTTTTATCTGTAAAGTAGGTCACGGTGATCCGAGCCCACTGAAGTGTGAACTGGATCTATAACTCCATCAGAGCGGAAAGGTTGTGTCCAAATTTCTGCAGGGCATCTACATCCATGGCGAAGAAAAAGTCCGGAAAACTATTATCTCGGACGCCATACAACGCCATGACAAAATACGTACCGTCTTATGACGGGGGTAAAATAAGATGACGTAAGCGAGTGTCGGTATCTTGACAATGACACAAAATCAAATTCTTCAAAAGTCCCAAGTTCGGGTCGTAAATCAAAATAACCCTTCATTCAATGAGGTCTCCGCAAGATTGTTAAAAAATGTCTAATGTCAAGTAAAATAACAACACAATAATAGTTATCATTGGAAAGATGAGTAAAATTTAGCGAAAAAAAATTAAAGATTTCAATTTAAAAGCGCAAGAAGAGATTTTACAAAGATTTTATTTGACTTTCTGTTTCATACCGCTTCATTAAAGCTTTGAGTCTTGCTTATCGAAAATTTACGGTTTTAAGTGAAACTTCAAAAAAAGTTTTGAAATATATCTCTCTTTCAGTCCTAGACAGAAACAGACTTTTTGATATGCACAGTCGATTAATCAAAGTTCGACATAGCGGGGTTTTTATTTTCAAATCTGTGTAACTCTTACATAATCAGTCTGAATTCCTGCACGAGGAACAATTAGAGCTCATTACGGCACCGAAATTAAACATTTATTTATGGTGTATTCAATTTCTATAAAATGCATACAAAAGTTAATGAGAAATTCCTGAACACACACACAGTCAATTCTGAATGGAGCCCCCAGAAAAGTTTCCAATAATTGATGCTTAAGTTACCTTAGACTAATATGTCAATATCCACAGTAATCTGTAATTAATGTAGACTTGTCAGCGGTTCCATTAACTTTTAAAAGAGCAACTGAGAACAAAACAAAGAGGGTTTATTATTGAATGCGGGGAAGGACAGTGCAAGCGATGCCATCGACGTCATTTTATTGAATTCTTAAATGTAAACATAATTACCGACGATAGAAAATCACTGTCTACAACGTCCCGGTTTCCATTCCCTCGGAGAGGCTTAGTAAGTGAAACAAATGTTTATTGAAGCCGCTATGACTCTACGTTGATTTTGACACGAAAACAAAGCCCGGACTGGAACGTTGCACAGCGAAAAAAACCAGTATCACAAATAAATGCTCAATAATCATTATGCTACTCGATTTCTTAATTAATAACATGCAGATTTGCTCTATTCAGTCTAGGTCTTGAGGAGGAAATACGATTTTAATTTGTATATTTCAAAAATCGATCGTCAACAAAAAATGAAAGCTTCAGTGAATAGGAATAATGTTATTAAGGTTAGCTCGCCGAGCGTGACGTTTCCTAATGCACTCGATTTTACTGAAAGTCCGGACTCAAATATAGATTTTACCAGTCACTCCAGGTAATATGGCACAGATTAAAAAGAAAACATGTATTTATTTTTCCTATCCTAGATTATGCCATTTAACCATAACAAATAATATTTTCTCTGATTAAGGCTTTCAACATTACCGATGAGTTTCATCGAGTACATTTACCTGTTGTGTGTGTGTGGGCGCCATCGGGGGTACAGATTTTTGTCTCTTTTGTTTTCTGTTATTCATTCACCGTATACGGCGTTATGTCATATAACATAAGTCACCACTGACAAGCTCTGAAATTCAACTCTACTTCCATGGGCCTAGGGATGGGTTTCGTTACGTATATCATACCAATCATCATTCCCAGACTCCATTTCACCATTATCTAACTTGTTTATTTTTTATCATCTAGAATCATATTTCGTTCAGATACATACTTGATGAGAAATCGCGCGTGTCATGTATCAGCATATTGCGTATGATTCTCAAATTCAGGTCAAAATGAAAAATAAAAATTTGTATAGGACAACTTATCTCTCCATCTGAATACTGCCAATGAGCAATATATCAAATGGCGTATCACAATATCGTCGTGCAAACTTGATTCCCCATTATCGAGATAATCCCCTTGCTCGGGTTGACAGAAGTACATTTATGAGTATCTTAGGTGGCAGGTGATGAGTTTAGAATTTGAAAAAAGGGTGTTTTTTTTCAAAACATCTACAAAACTGCAGAGGTGTTGTATATCGTGATGGATTACGAAACGGTCGTATGAACAACCCTTCGTTCTTTTGACAAGTAATCTTACACCCATGTCTCTTGAATAGTTGAGAAACATTTCTGCGTATTGTTGTGGAAATTTTATTGGACCTCACTGATATATGCGAGATCGGTTACTGAACGCTTATCTGCAAGCTGCGCCAAGAATTTACTTTTCATCAAATACAACGATGTCTGTAAAATTCCCCATGTGTATATTTTATCTAACTTATGTAAAGTTACATCCAAGATGGAGGACTTGTAGGGTAATGGCGTCATCACGGTTTTCTTGTGGCGTTCTCAGTTTGAAAACATTTTAATGAGGAAAAGAACAGGCTTTCTTTCTTGGAAAAGGAAAAGCACAAAGTAAAACCACCAAGGATTATAATTAAGGGTATCCTACGGAAATTGAATTCAAAAATATATTTGAAAAACATTCTTTCCGGCTTGGCCAAATTTTTCGCGTACTATTTTCATAGAAGCAATGGAAATAAAGCAGTAAAGAATGAGACCCTATATCACTTAGATACTTCTAATTCATTCTTTGAATACTAATCCAGTTCTATTGGTTTCGCTTATTAACATACTAGTACATAAGAAACAAATGCCAAGAGGATCACCAAAGAAAGAAATGAGACATGGCCCAAATAGATCGGCAACCGTTATACACAAGTTCATATTCTCATGTCTTGTATTCATGTGTAAAGTGCTGACTCTTCAGACCCGACTTTAGATATTTCCCCGAACATAATTCCCTGTGCTACTGCAGTCAGAATAGACATATTAGATCCAAGTCTGGCTGAGAAACGACTTACTAACCTCTTAAAAGCACATCTAGAGCCGTCATAACAATACTGATAACAAAGGACTAGAATTACGTAAACAACGAAACAGCCATGTTAGAATAAACCCTTCAATAGCTTAAGAAAACATGCATTAAATTTGCAGCTTAAAGTTGCCTAGAATTACTGCAGTTTGTTATCGCATTGGAGAAATTGAACAATGCCTTATAAAAACAAGCTGTACCTTAAACGCCTTGACATAAAGGCAGTAGAGGATTTCAACCTGAAAGAACTTTTATTTAAATTAAAATATTTCAATATTTAACTTGCCAAAGAGCTTGAATAAATATCATTTAGAAAGAAAAGCTTACCCTAAATATGGGTAAGATTAAAATTTCCACACCTCATTCATGGATATTGTAATTTGAGATCGTCTTGAAGGAATTAGAAAGAAATTTCAATTCACATAAGATCAATATTAAACTCATTCTAAACCGTTTAAAGAGGCTAAATAAAGTCCGATCGTAACTTATTCAAAAGATCTGAAAATTCTTGGTCATTTGTTAATGTACATGTATGTTTAAAATTATCGTGCCAACAAACACACAAATCTCTAATGGTTTTCTACATCAAACGGAATATTTCTCATAATCTGAATCACACATTATGAGCTCATGATTTTAGCTCAGGAACAAAGCCCAGAGCAAATATTTAGAGTAAAACCATGTCGACTTGTTCAAATAACTAATTTATCTTGTGCAATTTGCGACAATTTCCTATTTCAGAATAATCATATCGTTTCGACAGCCCCAATCATGAAATTACTATTCATTTCGAATCCATGGACGTCAAATTATCAATCTCATTTTGTTCTACAGCACCATTTTACAGGACTGTAACAATGAATCTAAACAACGACATCAAATAGAATTTGAAGCAAAAATTAGAGACTGGAGATTTCGAATAATTGAAATTTTACAAAAGATTGTCCGCTCGTTCAAAGATAAAATTGATGCAGTGGAAAGACTCCTGAGGTTTAAAGTAGCTTTTATTACTGCTTACCAGTGCAAGTAGTTTAAAAGATATGATCAATGCAAAACTGAAATTAGATATATAGGAAATTAGTCATGTTAGTCTTTCAGTGTAAAGTTTTATGATTTTGTCCATTTTGTCTTAGACTTTTACATGTACAAGGTTCATCACTCCTTAATATTCCTAAGTGTTTAACACAAGCTTTAATTTAAAGCCCTCGGCAATCAAAGACGTACCCATATGAGTGTATGATTCTGGAGTGGGGCGTTAAACAACAACACAACAACAACACATTTAGAGAGGCAAAAGGAAGTTACAGATACAATTTCAATACATTTTTGCTATCCTGTACCAGTTCACATTATTTTGCAGAAACATTGTCAGAGTAACGGTGATAAATGTCCCCAGTGCAATATCCATTACCGCATAAAATTATAATACGAGGTCATTAGGAAGTTAATTCAAACGGATCCAAGCCAGCTCTGTACAAAAGTATCAATTGCTGCACACCTCTTAGAAATCTCATTAGAGATTCATTCTCAGCAGATACAAAGTCGTTATGATAGCGTTTGTTTCATATTTTTAAAGAGAGACAATTGCAATGTTCGACGCGAAACCGTGAAAGATAAATCATTCTCTAACATCAAACAAAATAAAAAGTGTTTCTTTAGCTTTCATCTCGGAGCTGAGTGGAAGCCGCGATTATCATCCGCAGATAACATGACATGAATATTTAGTCTTCTTCTTTTTAACTTTTATGCTGGTAGATACTTACTGGCAATGGTGAGAAGCACGTGCATTGATACGTCGTGTTGTGATTTAAAAAGAAGTCCGGTTTTGAATTTCTAGCAAACTTTCTTTTTGAAACAGATTATGTCACGATTTGAAAACTATTACTGCATGTGCGTACTCTTTTTTATCTTAACCGTTTTTCAACTAGATCGTTACAACCTTTGGCAATGGTACATACAAGAAGTTGATTGTAAGCCAATAGATTGCTCGTTTGGCATAATATCACGAGTTTGAATTTCTCGTTTACATTTTCTATGATATAAGTAGTAAACGCATATTTCTCATAGACAAAATCAAACTCGAGTAATCAAAGCAATATTTCTGGACTACAGGAAGTGGTCACCATAGCTAATGTATACCGGGAAATTTTCGCCCCCGTTTTATTTTCGCTCCTTTCACCCTCTTCGTCAGTAGGCAAGAGGAGAGTTTGAGGCAGAGTTCAAAACGGGGTGAATTCAAAACAGTAAATTGATTTGAATAGAATTATGTCGAGATTGGACGAGTAACAAGCAATGTTCGAAAATCTAAGTCCTAATAAAAATAACAAGTTGGGAAGATGACGGTGTCAATGTTGGAAAGCAAATACAAATTTATAACGAAATTTATGCAATATAGAAAAAGAAAACGTCACAGCAGATTCTCGTTACCTATGATACATTTCAAAGGCAAAGCTCGGGGCATAATTTAAGACATGGAAGCACTGAACCGGTCAAAGATTTAAATGACACTAAATAGAAATTAAAGATTTGAAGTAGATGCGACATTGAAGTAAGTTACATTGTAAAACCTCGGTTGACCCGCAAAAACGTTAAGTCGTATAAATTCAAAGAGTTCTGATAATAATAGACTGTACAAGGGCTTGTCTATCGCAGCAGTTAATGCTAGGTCTAATAGTGAGAAAATGCCAAGTGTCGCAAATTATAGGGTTTCATATGTACTTTTAATTTGACACCGAACTTGTAAGTCGTCTACAGGGAATATGTAATGAGAAATTGTTCTTCCCGTTAT
>JACSZP010023954.1:0-58171 GCA_016161895.1 Pinna nobilis
GTAATTGCCTATAGTCTAGTGATGATGGCATAAGTGTTCAAACCCATTATATATCTGGACACAACTTGTTTACAGTGGAGATTCATTGCTATACAAACTGAAAAAAGGAAACTTGGACACAATAAATGCTAATGTGGGAGGTCAAAGTGGAAAGTGATCAATCAGAAAAGGGTCAGTTACATAGTCTCTGTGAAAAGTAAAGAGAACATGCATTATTTCTTATGACTGTTATGAAAATTACACATAAAAATCAAATATCAACATGATTTAGATTTGTTTGCCAAGTTTATATGATAAAGACTTTGTAAACAAATGAGAATTATCATTCCTGCACTGAAGAATAATTATAGTAACCCTTTCAACTCCAAGCATCAGAATGGTATGCTCTTTTCTTTTGTCTAAGACTAGTCCATTTTGTTGTGTGGTGTTGAAAGGGTTAACATACATGTACCCATATGCAGACAAGTACAGTCTAATCAGTATTTAGAATTTGTCCAAGGGGAGACACAATCATGATGTCATGTGACTAGAGGTCTCTTCATTCCATACATTTTTGTTTGGGTCACATAAGCCTATAAATCAGTGAGTGGCTAGAGCAGGTTAGATTTTCCTGCTATGCAGATCGTTAACTGACAGTAACACATTTTGCTACATTATATCACTTCTGCTAAATAGTGTACATTACCCTTGGTGACAAGGTCATTCAATCAGCACGTAGAGTTACTGATAATATTGTTTAGCATAGTATTTGACCTTTTTTTTTTACAGAATCAAATTTGCATCATCAAAGAAAATGTTTAAAAATAGGGGCGCCCTTATTAGGACAAATACGGTATAAGAAGAAAGGGTACCTGGAAGGCGTGGTACAAACTCAATTGTCTCTTTCGATGTCAGTCTAGACCAACTCTGCTGCTTTTAAGAAATATATATATTTAATTGACAAGATAGTTTGTATTTCATTTACACAAACAAGTGGGGTAAATTGTATCCTTACTGTAGGTAGACATTAGTCCATCAACTTGTCTAACGGCCATTTTAGACTAACGACAAAGTATTTTTATTGCTGTTTTTATTAAAGACTATGGCCAATATTCGGGGATGAGAATTTTCCTCTGACAGCAGGAATTCCTCCTTTTCCTACATTTTGCTGCAATGTTGAATCTTTATTTTCACCATATAGCTTCTAGAAAGGAGCCATTTTCTTCCATTTTGACTGTAGTGGAATATCAACCCCGAAAATAAACAACTGAAGTTAGCGTTGAGTAACCAGTAAGGATAAGAGTGCAAAAAACAATCAACAAATAAAACTCATCTTTCTCACTCTTATTTTCCTAAAATTATGGTTGTACAGCTTCTACAATGTTTTCCTTTGCTGCACTAGAAACAAAGTTGTTGTCTAGTTCCGGTTTGCGTGTGACATGAGAAAAAATTTAGTGTCACCAATTTAGGTTCCTCACCAAAACAGGTCACCAGAGGATACATCAAAAGACCATGACGTATCTTAAAGGGGTGTATTTGTTATCTACCTTGTATCATCTTCTAAGACATGTTTGACAGAATTAAGAATTGTAGCAGGTTTTCAGTGCAATAAAATGTTTACATTGTTAGGATTATCAACAAGAACTTCATTTTGCAACTGAAAATTTTCATGGTTCACTTGTTCCGCATACCATTTTTATAGATATGATTAATTGTTGAAACTCCTTCCATAAAAGGAGACAATTTAATGCTTATTATTCTTGTCAGACTTTCAATTTCTGAAATTTAAGTTTCAAAAGTAACTTTGTTAAGTTTATCAAAAATACAACTAATGAGGGGCCTCTGTGGCCAAATGGTTAGCGTGTTTGACTGCGAATCTGAAGATCCGGGTTCGAGACGCGTCAGCGCCACTCCGCGGTTGGCCGTCCCTGTCCTTCAGATGAGACAGTAAAAACCTGAGGCCCCGTGTCACAGTAGATGTTGGCATGTTAAAGAACCCTCCCTGCTCTACGGCCAGCAGTGCCAAGCATAGGCAAAATTTGTAGCCCTTCACCGGCACACGGTGACGTCTCCATAAGAGTGAAATATTCTTGAATGGGATGTTAAACAACAATACCAATACTACTAATGAATGATTACTGAGTTGTACGATGCTCTTAGTTGATTCTTGTCAAATCATTGTTCGGAAATATTTTTTTGTTCACAAGGTAATTTGAAAATTTCTCCTTACCTTGATTCCATTTGTTATGTAAGAAGTTGAAATTTTCAGTTCAATTATTGCGTAAATGTCTGTCACTAAGTTTCTTTATTTGAAATTGTCTTTAAAGTATTATAAATGCAACATATAACAATCAAAGTCTTTATTTGTAGAGCTCAAGCATTGTACTACCTTTTAAGATTACTATACATTTATCTGTTTAGCTTAAGTTACATCTGCCTACAAAATAAGTAAGACACATAAAGGTTCTATAACCTAAGAGACAAATTGTTTAGTTGACCATTCAACTGTTGTCATTTGGCATATTATTTGTAGCATATTTTACAATAAAAGTTTCAAATCATTCCATTTTTTTCACCATAAAATTCCTTATCTTGATGATCATTAATCTGACCACTTACAGAATTTTCTTATGTCATTTATGTAAGACAAGTGTCTCAGAAGGACATGTGTGTATATATTCTTCTCTTGTTGCATTTAAATAAAATATTCAAAATAGCTTACAGGGTAACAAAGGTTATCTTGTCCGTGTGGCTTTCCCTCTTGTACCACTTATTTTAGTTCATTTCATGATGGTATCATAGGCTTTGGTGTCTAATCTCATATTAATCTATATCGTTACAATAGAACCTCGCTATTAAAACCACCCAAGTTACTGGCTAAAACTTGTCTGATTATTTAGGAGGTCTCCTAAGCGAGGATCAAACAGCACTTAGAGTTTTATGGACATTGTTGGTCTGATTAGCAAGGTAGTCGCATAAGTGAGGTGGTCTGTATGCTAGGTTCCACTGTACTTGGATATGATAATTAGGATGATCAACTTGTACATATGATTCATTAGACCCCAGCAAACAAAGTTTATAATTTCAAGTACGCGTACTACATTTTAATACCAAGAAATTTGACCTTGTGACCTTGCAATAATTGTTTAGTTGGGAAGTTTTGAAAAGCAGAATCTGTTGAGAGAAATTTCCCGTGGAGGCTATTTTTTACCCATTGGACTGCTTTGGTTTATACATGTATCTGTATAGATGGAGTTAAGTTTCAGAGGCTGAAAATTATTGATATTTTCATGAAGAGTTGTTAAAGAAAAGTATGATCATGGTTTTCTTTGTTTACCCTATTTTTGTTTATGCTATAGTACTTTAGAAATATTAAGGTGAAAGGATTGTTATCTTAAGGAACCAAGGTAAAAAGGTCAAGATCATAGAAATGATTTTTCCTGATTTTGTTACCCCTCCATCTGAAGGCTAATGCATGTAATATTTTCTTATTTAGTAGACAAAACTTTAAAAGATAATCACATTACTAGCAGTATTATCCACATTTCGTAAGTTCTACCAGAAAACTTTATCAGTAAATGATAATATATTAAAATTTGTACCACCTTAAGTTAGTTTTTGATTTGGGAATTTTCATGAATTTCATTTTGACAGACTTTTGTTGTTAACATGATAATATATTAAAATTGGTACTATCTAATGCTAGTTTTTGATTCAGAGATTTTGACCAATTTCATTGTGACAGACCTTTGTTGTTTGTATGATCCATGACACTCATAAAGAAGATCGTTCTTGATATGGCCAGTGTTCTCTTCTGAATTGTTCATGTTTATCCAATTCAAATCGGAAATCTAATCACAGTGTTGCCTCTTTCTACTGTTGTTGGAATGGAACTGATTTGTACTTTATATCATATTTAGTATTGACTTTTTGAGTTGTGAATGTAACAAGTTCATAGTTAACATTAAGCAACAAGATGAACTGTAAAAGCAGGTATAGCATTCAGCATTTACTGTTATTATAGAAACGATGTCTTGCAAGTATGAATTCTATAGGAATTAAGAACAAATGCATATAAACGTATCCATTTCCAAGACAATTATTGTAAAGCAATGACATAGATTTAATGATATAAGAGGTGCACATAAATGGTATTATCTAATAGTCTGTGACATTATCTGGTATAACACTTTCAAGACGTAGGTCTGCGTGCATCAGGTTTGTTACCATGGGGATATGATGAGGAAGGGTATAGTTATCCTCCAAATTTCGAAAGAAGCACAGTGGGTACTGGGATCACCCACTCCATCCGTACATCAATCTGTAATGCTCGAATTTGGTATAAGATATCTCATTTATAAATGAAGATAACCATGTGAAATGGTGTATGAGGGTTTATTTTGACTTCTTGTACAGCCCAATTTATCTTCTTTAAATTCCAATTTAACTTTCAGATTGACTTTGAGTCTGGATATATCTGTAGGATTATGTAACAATAATGTACTTGTGTGGTAGAATATTAGCTACATGTTAAGAAAATAAGAAAATTATGACATTGTACAAGTAAATTCGTATACAAGTACTTGTCTGCTTTGTCAAAATATGTTTTAAAATTAACGTGTATGTCAAGTGATGGGCGGAACCATACATCAGTATTTGTGTGCACACAAGGACGTGAGAACGCTCACTTGTCAAGTTACAAGTATACAAATAGAGATATACTTGTAGCCACTTTGTGAACATTAAACATCATTACATAAGTTTTTATAGTATGTGTAAACTACAAAATACTAACAACAGAATTCGAAACAACATCTTATTTCAATATGCAAAATATTTTATTTCAATAAACAATGCTTTACTAGACCCTTGTTTTATATTACGGATGTCATTACCCTTTGTCGTGTTTTGTGGGGCCACTGTGGCCGAATGGTTAGAGCATTGCGCTTTAAACCACTCAGTCTCTCATCTCTAGTCAGCGCGAATTCGAAGCTCACTGGAACCTAAACTGATTATATGAGAAAGTTTGCCAGTTTACTATGAGTGCAGATGACCAGTGATCTTTCCCGGGTAAATTTGTAACCGGGCTCTCTCCTCCACCAATAAAAACTGGCCACCCTCATATGACTGAAAGGTGGTGGAGTATGGCGTAAATCAAAACAACAAACGAATCGTGCTTTGTATCTATTTGAATTATGGTGTTGCATCCTTTATTATCTGCTGTAATGAAGAGAAGGAATTTTACGAACTATTGATTCTAAATAATACATGATGCAACGAACAAAATGGAAACAACCAAACGGGTTCACTTTGGATATGTAAACATGTCCGTTTGACATCAGGTTTTCTCCGACCTCCTTTTGGAGATCATCTCACTAATAAAGAGGGTGATCAATTGTCGACAGTGAGTTGATGGTCTTTTAAAAAAGTGAGGTTCCTCTGAGTTGATGGTCTTTTAAAAAAAGTGAGGTTCCTCTGTTCTCTGAAGGTGCTGATTTACGGCTTCATATTTAAAAACCGACGTCTTGTTCCACAATAGGTGTCGGCACGTTAATTAACCCTCACTGCTAATTGGTCATACGTGCTGAGTATAGGACACATTTATAGTCCTTTACCGGCATATATATGCTTCTCCACAGGTTCTTGAGTGGGACGTTAAATAACAGTAAACCAATCCATCACATGACTATGCTCGTGGAAGACACATTATGCTGGCTCCTTCACGACAGATGGTCCTATCCTGTAAAGGATTGGAATTAATTTACCCATGCCTGCCCTTCTGTTTGTTTGCCCGTTCATCCGAGTAAGAATGCATTTATATATACGTGTGCATAATTTGTCTGGCAATTTCGTACAGTTTTTGAACGACAGATTTCATATTATATGTCATATTTTAACTTTTGAATTTACCAGGAGGGTGGTAAATCCAAAAGTTAGAGTTGTCATGTTCTAACTTTTGGATTGACCACCCACTTGGTAAATTCAGAAGTTAGAACATGATATTATATATGATGAACATACATGTACATGTACCGGTACATTTGCCCATGATAGAGATATGTATACTTATATGATCAAGGTGCTTTTCTTAAATATTGACAAAATGACAGTAATAAGAACTTTTTCGTAATAGCTGCATCCAGGGAACGATAGTAGGATCGGTATTTTTCGTAATAGCCGCAAAAAGCAGAGATATATATGTTTTCTTGTACATGTATATTGTTAAATGTCTCTGCATAAAGGGGGCATTTCCACAGACGAGCACCATTTATATTTTTTCAGATATAACGCTCTTTATTTCTATTTTTAAAGATCTTAATTTGATGGATGGGAAGTAAGTTGCCTCAACCACAAAGGACTAAATTAAGAGGTCCAAATATGTCGACCTGACATAAGTCGGTTTTGACTTCATTATACACAGCGCAGCTAAAACGACATTGATGTGAGAATGCATTCGGGATCAGAGTAAGCTTGTTTAGTCAAATGAATCACTTCCTCAAAAGCGTGTATTATTTCCTGCAACACGACAACGAGATAATGGAACCTCCGGAACTAAGTCGTTAGAACATTGCGCGTCGGTTTGTATCTCATGATTTGAATCTTATCACGTGACTGAATATGTCAGCTTAATCGCTATAGGTCGATGACCTTTTCCAAGATACATATATTTGTAGTTTCTCCACATCCAGTAAAACCGGATGCCACCGTGTGACTGATAGTCGTTTCTATATTTTTCCTGCATATTAAGTTGAACCGGATTAATGCTCTTAACGTAATCCATTAAATTCTGTATGTCTTTTACGACAGGAAATTAGGTCTTTATGGAGGAGAAATTGCGTGGTTTGTGGAATAAAAATATACCATGAAAAGGACTTTTTACAAATACCTCTTGGACTCTGTCTCAGTTTATATTCCCAACATGTAGTATGCTACTAGATAAGAGTTTGCTTTCAATATACATAATTGTGTATGTTGGTGCGGTTTCATTTTTTACTCATTAACGGTTCTCATTTACACTGTATTGCCCTGGTTCACCAAATACACTTCACTTCCTTCTACCGGACAATGAATGTAGCGTAGAATCTTTGCAAGGTGGTATTTTAGTGAAGGGGATACGTATTTTTTATGAAGAACTTTGACTCAAAAGACTGAGTTACATAAATAAGCTTGTCACGTAAATATCGCTAATGGGTAGGTATGGATACATACGTGTATTTTTCCAGGCCAGTTTCGATCCGGGATATATTATGGGGTGCATAGTTTACAGACTTTTCGTAGTGTTGAAGAAACACAAAATGAAACAATTTATAAATTTAGACACTATATCTCAATATGCACTCCAAATCATTTCATTCAATGATATATGATATCCGAAGACTTGACCTACTCTTCATGGAAGTTAAGGGGACGTTTATTAGAATGAATATGGTACATGTATATTAAATACTAATGCATTGGAACGTATTTCAGCTGAATGATACAGTTCGATCGTTAAGCATTGTAGAAACCCTATTGGATAATGTTCACCTTTGAAACATTTTTCTTTCAGTAGTGTAAAAATATATATATATTGCAATAGTGGTAAAAGGATAAATTCAAATACGACTGTCATTGAAATTTTCTTTGCTGGAGACAATATACACAGGTGTGAATATTGGACAAACACGGATTTCTGAAAACCCAGAGGTGGGATCAGGTGCACTGGAGGAATGGAAGTATATCAATTTTTAACTTTTTCAATAAAGGTTACAAAACTGTATAATCATTACTTCTCAATGATAAAATCGAAACTTTGTATTGCCTGTATAAGGCATATTCTAGTACATCGTAACAGAAATAATGTTGAAAGAGAAAATAATGTCTTGATAATAATAATAATGAATAAATAATGTCTTATTAACAATAATAAATAACGCGTTTTATGCACAATCTTCCTTCACAACCTTCAATGCTGAACCACAAGTCACAAGCAGCTTGAGGAAAACACTGTTTATATTTGCTTCAAATCTGTATTCTACAATAATCACAGTTGTTTGATTGTTTGATTTGAAGAAACAAAAGTTTTCTTTTATTGATACGGGCGCCATGCTCGAACTGAATCCCTTTTAGCTACCAGGACATAATTCCGAAATGTACAAATCTGACTGAATTTTGATCGATAACAGGAAATAAAAGAAGTCATCTCAAACATCACTCACATTTTCTCCTATGTCAGTCCTTTTCATTATTTTAGTTTGAAGACCATCTTTGTCGCTTAGTTGTTTAGATATACCATGAGCTCCATTTCAAAATGCAAGAATTATTCCTAAGACGAAGATTTTGGATTTTCAATATTTTTATCACTTTGTATCATTATTCCTTTCAGACATCTTTGTTGTAAAATATTTCTTTCGTTTTTCCTTCCTTCTTTTCACCATAACAACCATTGTTTTCAGTTACGAATGTTGCTGGACATGTGCATGGCATCTGAACATCACGATACTTATTCTAAGTTTTTTTTTAATGTCGACATCATTCACATTTAATAAAAATCCTTCGATTATCTGTCTCATAAACGGGTAAATATTACAAAAGAACAACGTATAATTTGTAGATAATATTTTCTTCTATAATTTAACGGTATAGCACAGTTGAATTTTGTTTATCACGAGTTCTAGAAAAAAAATATTCAAATGTTTTGTTTACACATAAAATCTATTGATAGACATCTCTAACTTGTGCGGGAGCAATTTCTAAATACACTTGAATCTAATATTTATGCGTTTAATAGGATTAAAAAAACCACCAAAACAAGGTATTTGAAGATATCAAGGACACAATAAAAAATGTATAGATCTAAAACAGGCCCCATCATGACCAAAACAAAAAGAAACCAAAACGTTAACTCACACAACTAGACGTACAAAGCCAAACATAGAGTAACACGAACCCCATTGAAAACCGGGGATGATATCAGGTGCTCCGGAAGGGTAAGGAACTCCTGCTCCGCGCGCGGCACCTGTTGTGTCAAATAATTCCGAATACGGGAAAAAGTCACAATTGATGATGGTCACAAACGGGAAAAGGACAGGATCAGGCATATGACAAGGGGAACATATCCCTCATCATCTGTTTTACAGATATACCATACCGATCGACCACCTAAATCAGACTGTACTAAATTTGATAAAGATACTTTTTCACTTACTAGGATACTTTTTAGACTTTTCTAGAAAAAAAGTTCTTTTTCAAAAATCAAAGGATTGCCCAGGACGACAGAATATCACAATCATTGCAGTTATTGTTATCAACATCATTGAAGAGAAGAAAACCGTAAAGAGAACACTGTCCAGAACATTAGCAAACCGTTTCCAGTCTGAGGTATTGTCGATATGTGCATCATTGTCCTCAGTGATGTCAGATGGAATTTTTTTCTCGTCAGATTGAAAGTCCTGTTTGACATTTTCTCTGTCGTTATCGTTTATATCCTCTATCATATTTTTCCTCCAAGGTGTTTTAAAGATTGCATTAACTTTATCAACAAATCTAACGAGCTTGCGTGCTGACTTCGGCAATGACTTCCTGTCGTCTGCGTGATAGACGGAGAGGGTGAAGACAGTTACCATGGCAATGGCGGAACTGAACAGTAGCATAAGCAGGAGATACACACACAACACCGACACTGTGTTACTTGTCGGCGGCATTCTGTCGGCGATCAGTGTCGAAAAGACGGCAAAACTCAGCAGAACTGTCGTTGCGAATGACACACGTTCCCCGCTATCCGCCGGAAGAAAGAATACAAGAGGATTCACAAATCCGATGAATAAGATGGGAGGGACAACATTTAACATCAGAAATGTAATCCGCCGCTCGAATGTTATATAAAATACTGCCACCTCAATATCGGCTCTTTGTTCAATGGTAGCCCATGTGCGCAACAAATTCCACTCAGCATTAATTTGATAACGGCGAGTATTGATACTGGATGACGTAAAACCTATTTTTGGCGACAACGATGTTAACTCAATTGCGCATGTGTGTAAATCATTTGGGTAGAAAGTGATCTCTGGGGTGCAGACCGTCTCTATTGAGGTCAATAACTTGTGCATGGCTTGACCATTGTAGCCATGACTTATTGTGGTCTTACTCGTTGGCATGGCAACGTTCAGAGCGTTTGATATATACACATACGGACGCCAGGTCCGGTCTTCTGGTACAGTAAATTCTGTCACATTTCCGTAGTCACTTGGGGTCCATATCAACATTTCATCAGTCCATGTGGTCGTTAAGGCAGCGAAGACACACAATCGTCCTTCGATCTCTTCGAAGACATTGAGGGATTTCAGCGTCAATGTCAAAACTAAGTTTACAGGGTCGCTCTGATTAAGAACTGGCATAATGTCCTTTGAATAGTTCGCCATCAGAGTCCTATGCAAGTTTTGTGTATCGCTATAGCTCTGACCTGTGCTGTAATATAACATGGAAGATAGTGAAACCAAATAGATCAGACTCACAACAGCACTCATGTTGACCACTGTGGCTAGAGCGACGACTTAGCTTTAACTGAATCTCTTCAAAGCTAAACGATAACTTGATGAATTTATGTATACCCATCAGTGATAATCAATTTCCAGGCCATCTTTACATTTACTAATGGCACAATGTCAATGCAATTTGCAAACGTTGTATCGCTAATGAAAATAATCATCTTTGTCAACTTGTCGATTTATGATCACAGTGTAAATATATGTAGTAATAAATATCACCAGAAATTATGGAATCCTGGCAAAATTGGCCGATCAGACAGCACATGAAACAATTAACAAATATCGTTTAAGAACATTAGTATTTGCTTCCAACGTTGATCAATTTCCTCTTTTTGTTAAAACGGCATTGATAGGTTCAGTATAATTGAAGCCTATATAGGATATTCATTTAACAGTTGAATAATCACTTTGGAATTTTGAAATTTATCCCTCACTGTATGATGGTGACACTTTAATAGGTTAATTGTTTCTAACAAATTCAATATAATTGATTACTTTTGAAATACATGTAAACTAATTGATGATTTAGAAAAAATAGATAAATAAACACAAGAAACGGATTGCAAATACTCATGGATATTTGAATAATACCATTTTCTATTTTCTTTGACAATAAACCATAAAACTTGAGAATTTACTTAAGCCTGGTAAACTTCTCAACTCAAGCCTCTCAACCAATTAGTATTCAATATGAGCTGGGATTGAGTAAATTCTCAGACTTAAGTAAATTCTCAACTTTATTGTGCCAGACTCATTACATTAATCTATTTCTATTAAATTCATTCTTCTTTTACTCATTTTTACTTTGAAAATACATAACAAATGGATGTGAAAATGCGCGTCCGTTTAATTGATTTAAAAAGCAATGGATTTGAAATGTACCTTTTCAATATGGAATTAATGTTCTCTATCTATCATTTATCTGAATGTTCTTAATTTTGGTACCTGATCCCACCTCTGGGTTTTTTAGAGGTCCATGATTGTCAAATATTTACCAGGCGATTTACACCTTTGCAACCGTGATTTTCTCATTTTAAAAATCAATGTAGCATATTCATCAACAATTAAATCGGATAAGGAAAAACTGGTTAAATTCTGCGCGAACATTAATGACATTTTCGGAGCCATCTTTGACTGAACTTGATTGAACTAAAGTTTGGCTTGTGTTCATGATCGAGAAAGGAGGGTCACATTCCGCCTTGGAAATCCTGCTAGAAAAGAGTCAGACTGTTAACTTACAGTTAATCCAGTTTTATTCACGAGAATTTTATTTTCGCGTAATAACGCGAGAGTACTTACTCACGAAAATAACGTTCTCGCTAAATTTACAAACATTCCATTAGCATGCACCATGCAACATAACTTACCATACTTAGCATACACACGCGCGAAAATATAGTATCGCGAATAATTTCAGAGCAACCTATTCGCCAAAATAAGGTTTCGCGAAAATTTCTGGATTTACAGTCAAAGAAATTACAAACAATACTCCACACAGCATATATAACTAAAAACAGATTAACAAAAACCCCACGAAAAATCAGGGATGAGTTCAGGTGCTCCGGAAACATTTTTGCAGAATTATATTAATGACATTCGTTTCTATCTTATTGTTGTTGCTTTTTCTTGTTTTGCCCTGAGACTCAGAGAATTTTCTTTTTACTATGACTGAGTAAGTTATTGTTTTAGTATACAATATTGCATTGAAACGAAATGATACAATATCTACTTTAGAACTAAATCTCGTGGGGCTGCAGTGACTAATGTTCGCCTTCTGATCTTGAGGTCATTGGGTCGAATCCGTGCCGCGCTTTGATTGGCCGTCCCTGTCTTTCGGATGAAGTAGTAAAAATCTAGGTGTCGTGTTACAGTAGGTGTAGGAATACGCCTTTCACCGTCATACGATGACGTTTCCATAAAGGTGAAAGATTCTTGAGTGTGACGTCAAACATCAATACAACCAACTATCAAATTAAACTCGCAAAATACATACCTGCCAATTAGTGTAGAACTGAATGTTCGTAAAATAATAGACCACGCATAATCGTCTGGATTAATGTTGCAAAGATAATAAATGACTAACTAATGCAAATCCAGAAAATTTCGCGACATTTTCCCCGCAAATCATTGGTTTATCATCTATTCACGAGAAAATATTTTCACGACTTCGTGGGAAAAGGTAATGACTAAATATGTATACTACACGTATTCTGTCATGATAGAATATTCAGCGTAACATTTATTTTCGTGAGTAAGTGCTTTAGTGTAAGTGCGCGAAATTGATATTCTCGTGAATAAAATTGGATTTACAGTAAATGAACTCAGACAGTTCGAAAAGAATCCATCACTGATGCTTTATTGATTCAATGTTTGATCATACTGATTTATAAGGCATAGGCTCTTGGGCTATTTCATTTTTTGGTTGACGATGTTTACCCTGCACTAAAAGTACATTTGTTGGTAAATACAATATTAAGAGCATTTAACCCCACTGGGATAACAAATCATAACGTTATTTACAACATCAATCAATAAGTTTTCATTGCATGTCAAATATATGTTTACGTAATTGCAAAAATACTATTGAAAAACAATAAATCATGCAAAGTATCTCCCTCCGGATAACCCCCGCAGAAAATGAGTTTTCAATTTGAGTAAGATGTTTCAACTTAAGTGTGTTCTTACAATTTTTCATACAAAGAACGATTATTCATATAGTTATTATGATATCGTCAGAATACAGGGCTTTTATTGATATAAATATGAACAACAGGTCCAATAAACATTTGTAAATAATAGAATTATTTTTGTTGCGATATTTCATTTATGTGTATCTTTTGTTTGTTTAATGTCACAATAAAGAACAATCCACTTATACTTCTATATGGAAGTATCAACGACTGCTGGTGGAGGGATAGAAAAGTTGGAATGCTTAGCACTTACGGTCATAGAGAAGTATGGTATGGTACTGTTGTTTAACGTCCCACTCATGAATATTTCACTCATATGCAGACGTCACCATGAGCCGGTGAAGAGCTACAAATTTTGTCTATGCTCGGCACTGCTGACCATAGAACAGGGAGGGTTTTTTAAAGTGCCAACACCTATTCTGACACGGGACCTCGGTATTTACTCTCTCATCTGAAAGACAAGGACGACCACATAGAGAAGTAAACATGAAAATAAAATAAGTACCGGGGAATATGTGAAGTTTCGAGTCTTTTGTGAATACAGTAGAGCAAAAATATTCTATACATCGCAAGTCCCGATCGAGATAGGACCAGGTGTCCGGACGGTGTAAGAGTCCCGTTTCATGATACATTACTCGTTTGTAATTATCCATAAAACCACTTGGGTTCAGTAAAATGTCTACTCGGTAAAAAAGTTATGAATTTACTCCATGTTCGACTTTTTGGATAAGACAGTAAAAACCGAGGTCCCGTGTCACAGTAGTTGATGGCACGTTAAAGAACCCTCCCTGCTCGACGGCCATAAGTGCCGAATATAGACGAAATATGTCGCCTTTCACCGACACACGGTGACATACCCATTTACGTGAAATATTCTTGAGGGGGACGTTAAACAACAATACAACAAACCAACAAATACTTTACAGTACACAGGGGTAATTGACCATCCAGGTAAATAAAGCAACACTAATTAGTCAGAGATGAGATTGTGTTAAAAGAATTGATCTGCAGAAAATCAGATAAATATTGCTCAATAAATACAGTGGTAACTCTCCTACAGGCCATCTTGCAATAAGATCCATTACAATTCAGCCTTTCCATTAATACTCTAGACTATTTCAACCTTATATAGGAGACCATCCCAGTAATATATAAAATTAAAAGTCATTCTCTCTCGGTGGTCTTGATAGCGAGGTTCCACTGCATCTGTTCAGCGTGATGTCTTTGTCATTTGCTTGCCATTTTTAAAATTCAATTTCATGTACCAGTTTGAAAAAAGTATAGACCAATTTTCTTGAATAAATTCCAAAATAAATATTTGGGCATTTGTGCAGTCGATGAACAAGGACATTGGTTGTGACAATGATGACGATACTATGGCTATATAATTTGTATTCGCTATTGTCCATGACAGGCACATGCAAAAATCTGAGTCCGCCTCTTACCTGTACTTCTTAAATTCAAAATTTTTGAATTTCAAAACATGATTCCCTCGTGTCAATCTATAGCTGTCAGTATCATTTAAAATCAGATGAGTAATGTATTCATTCAAATGTATAGTATATATTTGATGTGTAACATGGTTTTTAAAATGCGTAGCTCATTTTGAAAAATACATGTAGAAAAATTACTGATTAATTCAACTCAATCTTTCGATACAAAACATATTGACGCGATTTCATTTCTCAATTATTTCAATAGTTTGAATTGGGACCAGATGCGGATGTAACTAGTCGGCAGGTGAATCTAACTCCTCCAAGACACCTGATCCCATCTCCGAGTTTTCAGAGCTCCGCGTCGGGCTCTTGGCAGATGTGATCGGTCAGTAGGGAAATCTAACTCCTCCAAGACACCTGATCCCATCTCTGAGTATTCAGAGGTCCGTGTCAGTCTCGTGGCAGATGTGACCGGTCAGCAGGTAAAAAATAACTCCTCCATGGCACCTGATCCCGCCTTTGGTGTTCTAGTTGTACGTGCCGTCTAATATTTACCAAATCGCCCAGTACCGATTGATGCCTTGATATCTAAGATTTTCATAACTAAACATTTGTTACCGGGTTCTCTCCTCCAACGATGAACATTAGCGGCAGCCATATGACTTGTGTTTGGAGGTGTGTATGCTTGTGCGTGTGTGCGTGAGTGCGTCTGTGTTTATGTGTCTAGACGAAATCTATCGATACTTTGTAAAATACGGGGAGCTTGAATTAGTATTTATTTTCCCTTATACTGCATAGATAGTGGTTTTATCAGTTTTTATGGTTATTTATAACGCATCAGTAATTGTTTTAATTATGTGGTGATGTTAACGCTTATGTCAATAGTAATTCTCTGAAATCAAGGGAAGACGACTTAATTTGTCTGATAAAGAGCTGGATTCAGACGGTCTAGTCATGCATCCTGATCAGAATCTAAACAATGTTTTGTCATTAAACTTCGACCCAATGCTATGAATTGAAAACATGAAGTGCTTTCAGGAGGGCGCACTAATGAAAAACGCGTACTTTTTTTGTCAATTGATATTCATGGGCAAGCAACCACTGAGAGAGTATTGGGCCAGCAATTCGTTGACGAGTATATTGTGGACAGATGATTATCGATTTTCTAGCAGACGACATTTCTAACTTATTGGCCATTACTGCTTTGAATGATTGGTACTTAATATAAATTGCTCTTGATAATTTGAATGATAAAACGAATCCGGGAATGTAAAGTATTTAAAACAGAGTAAAAACAGAACCCATAGCCAAGAGCTGATGGAATGAGAGTATGATATTGGCGTAAAATATCATTATATTGGAATCCTGTATTGGCCTTATTTCCAAGGTTCCGACTTCCTGGAGCAATCGTCAATATCTGCAGAATATGACGCTCTACATAGTAACATTGTGCAGTGTTACCGCTGTTGTGTTGTTGTTCCACGCCTTCTGATAGAATATTTCTTCATTTGTCTAATAATCCAATCCAAATACAGTCGACTCCACATATAACGAAGTTGAAGGGAACAAGGTATTTATCTCCTTTTAGCCGATCTTCGTTATTCGAAATTACAAAGTAATGCATGGAAAAGTGCACCGTGAATAGGAATCCTGTCGTAACAACCGGTACCTCGTTACTTACGCTCTCGTCATTTGCAGAGTTGACTGTAAGTTCATAAATAGAGAAGCCACCGTATGCCACTGAAGGGCTACAAAATTGGTGCTTACAGCCACTGAACAGCTTACTTCTCGACACCTAACGTAACACGGGTCATCATTTTAACTATCTCACCCGAATGAAAAAAGCCAGTCGCCTCTTCGCTAAGCGGACTCGAACCTACCTCTTTTCCAGTCGCACAACGCGTTGTTCAAGTATCTTGTAGTTAGCTAACTACATTATAAAAAGCTTTTGTTAAATTGTCTTGTTTGCTAACATATGAAACTGTTGTGCAGTCCTGAAGGCGAATACGATAACTACGAAATCATGACGACGCTCTGAGGCAGTAATCAATGGACGACTTTTAAAAGATTTACAGAAATTGGCATATGCTTTATTTATTGATGTACCGGACACCAATTTCAATAACATTTCAATTCTGCTCAGCAGCACTTCAACGATGCTTTGGAAAATACTGTCTTTGCTATGAACTTAACCTGATGGTGCTTGCAAGGTTGAACCTACCGAATCATGCTGCATAAATTTTCTTTGCCGGATGATATATCTAAGTATGACGAAGAGTTCTCGCTGTGATTCGAATCCGAAACCCTTTGACCAATGGTAGCAGTCCGGCTAAACTATACGTTAATAAGATTGAATGAGTCTGACGATGCACTTATAACATAAACATATAATTACATAACCACAATCCTATTACAATGCTATGACATGCTATGTATTTTGAAGGAAGATGAATGTTGACACAATACATCATTTAAGCTATCGATTCAAGCTCTGCTTATGCTCGTCATGCTATCAATGAGTCATTTATTGAGCATGCTTCATTATATCATATGTTTGTTTTGAATTTGACTTACTCTGTATATTTGATACTCTCAAGTCTCTTGCAAAACTTGTTCTCAGTATTCCTTTTCCTTTTAATCTATAATCACCATATATCGATGCGTTATGAGTCTGTAACATACCGACACATACTCTGACACGGGACCTCAGATTTTACTGTCCAATCCGAAAGACCTCCACCACAGTTCCATGCAGTGAGAAGACAAACATACCAAAACAGAGCCACGGTGGCCCCAAACTGCAATCTTAGAATCTAGGTGTGGGTCAATCCAACGTCTGTAGCTTGTTTGGTGTCATATAAAATTGCATCGATTTCAACTAAACAAGGAGAAATACATTGTTGTATTCTACTGTGTGTTTTGATTATATTATAAAACAATTTCGAAACCATAGTCCTTCTCTACCCATGGGTTCGATAGCAGACCTAGGCCTGATGAGGTGAATGATATGAAAATAGTCATGTTATACTCCGTCTGGACACCTGGTCTCCTCTCGTTCCCTTTATTTTTTGTGTGTGTTAAGACAATTTTGTATCTTGCTAAATTTTGAAGTTTCGAACACTTGTTGGCTCCGCTTTGCTTTTACTCTATTATCTTTGACAGCGTAGAAACCATTCGGGATTCGGGAATCATGTCAGAAAGATCTAGAACGACGGTGCAATTTTCTCAAATCAATGTTTGTGTAAAAATTAACATTCATCATTCTTATCACTGACTGATCATTCCTCGGTGAAACTTTCTGGCATTACATGCACAGTGGACGATCCTAATAGTTTTGCGGGGAATATATAATATATAAGTTGGATGGCCAAATAAAAACGAAGCACTATACCTGTATGTTAGCCGAAAATCCAAGTCCTAATAAATGTAACAAATTGAGGAATAATAATGACCCCTTAGTAGAAAATAATTGCAAGTCCCTGATGGGATGGGACCAGGTGTCCGGAAGGAGCCGGCGTCCCCTGAAGGCATGCCACACCCGTCGCCCTACGTGTTCGGTAAAATGTCAATGGCGGTTGAAAATAACCATGTGACAATTTACACTCCGTATTCACAATTTATCAAATGGAGGGACATACAAAACTGAAATTTAACCAATGAAATCTTAGCTTTCAGATTTTGAACATCTGCAAGTGGTAACAAGCGATGTTTTAAAGAAGTTGCATTAACTGGTGAGCATTCTTAAGTGTGAGATGCATTTTTATTGGCTAATTTATTGCTCTTGACGCTACGTCATGAGTGACCACAGCGGAGTTGTAAAGGATCTTTTGATTGCGGCATGTAAGAAAAAGATGGGGAGCATAAACAAACGGAGTCATAATCATGTTATATTTAGTGCAACGTGATTAAGCTCGACATCTTTCACCTTTAGTTGGCTGAGGGGCTACAGCATCACATTTTTATTTACCTGATATGACGATTCACAATTTATATGAATCGCATTGTATCATTGCTTGACAGAACTTCTGCTTATAGGGAGACATCGCTAAATACCGGGGAGTGGTTTTATATTTTGGTCAGTGCTCGTCACTTCAAGCCTTTGGGTTGTGAAGGTTCTTTAACGCGCCAACATCGACTCCGACGCTCTGCTTTTACTGTCTCATCCGAAGGGCAGGAAAAGCCAATCGTCCTTGCCGAGACTCGAGCCCAGGACCATCCGGTCTGAAGATAAGAATTCTACCAAAGAACCACAATATTTCTCATTGTGAAGTGAACATCATATTTCTAAAATACACGTTTCTATTAAAACCAAATTGCAGAGTTACCAAGGAAAGTTCGAAAATCCAAATCCCACCAAACACAAGTCGAGGCATAATAATGGCTGTTGGCTGTATTGTTGTTTAACGTCCCACTGAAGAATTTTTCACTTATATGGCGACCTCACCGTGTGCCGGTGAAGGGCGACAAATTTTGCCTATGCTCGGCGCTTATGACCGTAGAGCAGGGAGGGTTCTTTAATGAGCTATCATCTTCTGTGACACGGGACCTCGGTTTATACGGTCGGATCCGAAAGACAGGCCTCTCGATTCGAAGTCGAATATGCTAACCACTAGGCCACGGCGGCCCTAATAATAACGATGTCAACGTGGGAGACAAGTTCTAATGGGATGGGACCAGGTGTCTGGAAGGAGTCAGTGTCCCCCGTTAGCATGCCATACCCGTCAAAAATATAAAAAAGAAAACGTGATGGTACTTCTGACAAACACAGACAATAAATCAATTGTTGTTGTGTAATTTTGGCGCCTTTTTATTTTTACATGGTCGTGAATATCAGTGATCCAACTGTGATAAGGGACCATTATAGAATCAAAACAATTCTTAACCCTGACGTCCATAAATAAATAAAATGTCTTTATCAACGTCGATCAAATATCAGTGACCGAGAATCATGTTGCAAATTAATTTCGATATAATTCTAAAATTGCTTTTCTTGACTCTTTAACTGTCACTGCGATCTTGTGATTTTGGTTGGCAAAATGATGCAGATACCCGCAAAGACATAGACGTCGTTATAGTTACTGATTGTTTCATGACGTCATTTCCGGGAATCTGTATAATTTTACCAACAAAAAATACAGGACCGCAGTTACAGTTAAAGGGTCTGATGAAAAAGGTCTGCCTCAAACAAAAAACGTGTTACCATATTCCAGTTATTGTGGTCAATAGTCCATAACCTAGAATTTCAAATCATTGTGGTATCTATTTTCGGCATTTCTAGACTAAGGAATAAACATTTCACCCCAGAAAACGTCCATATGCTCCTTTAGTGTTGATTACTGAAAACCGTAAATTTTGCTGAAATGAGAGAGAAAGAGCAGAATATGTGTCACATAGGATACGGATCATTACACTGGAGAAAGAACTTTACTTTAAAGCATATTTCCAAGCTCAGAAGTGTCAGCAACTGGAATTTTGAATTTATAGAACATACATTACGAAGGATGTGGATTCTTGTATATTATAAATAGATGTACATCGAAATATTTTTCCAAGGTCAATAGTTCAACCGGAAATGGGAATATCTGCGACCGGAACTTTTGAATTCACGTGAACTAGATGTGTACCGATTGCTTGCATTATATTGGTGGGAGTTGTATATGACTTTTTGATTTGATTTTATCGCTCTGTGTTATATTCAAAGTTTGTAGCCACATTTTACACTTGTTCTGCAATTCCTCGTCCGTCTGTTGATGGTGGTGATGATGTTTGAGTTGTTGCAGACGGACATTTAAATCTGATGATTTTGGATCCACTGAGAGTCCGCTATGCAGAGCGGCATTGTAAGCGTCATTTTCGGATTTGGCACTTTCTACATCAACAGAGGTATTTATCATAAGCTCATGGCGCTGTAGATTTTCGAGATTCAACGGGACCTTTGATGACATGTTCGAATCTATAAGACTATCACTACTCTCGTTTGAACCTAAGCTGATGAGAGACATATGGGGAAAATGTCCGTGGAGCATTCGAGGAGTCGACGACGGGGACAGAGCCTGAATGGGAGTTGACGGCGACTCCTTTTGTGAGTACACACTTCTCCGACTCCGTGGAGTAGATGGAGGGGTTGGGGTAGTAGAACCGGGTGTGAAACTTTGCTCCATCTGAAATCTCCTTAATACTGCCGGAGAGACACTTCTCTGAATGAGAGGTTTACCAATGTTCGCTGTATCGTCTACAACATTTTCAAATGTCTGTGACGGTATATGCGTGTCCTCGTCCAGTAATTGAGGACACGACCGAAACCGAGTCAAAGAGACATTAGAACCCCTGCGGTTCATGTCCCTTATTTCCTCATCCTCTCCATCGCTTAAAAAGTCACCTAAATCCAACATCTGTTTAGTGGGAGTTCCCATTATGATATTTGTCGATTTCCTTTGTTAGTTGTAAAATAAATATCCAATATCACCGGTTTATTCAAAATCGATAAAGTTTTTGGTTCTCAAAAGAAGAAGCCGGTCTGATGGCTTTTTAGCATGTTGTAATATTTGTATAGTTCAAGTAGTGTATGACGTCACTAAGAATTGTGATGGTTTTCACGCTTGACATGACTTTTGATAGGCGATTTCTTTCTTTGGACTTCACCTCCTCAATCAAGTGTGTCGGGGCGATTCCTCAAGTGTATACGTCATTTGTATCAACCTTCATTGTATTCTTGTCTATTTAATTACAATATCTGAAAAACACAATCAGACAGAAAAACAAGTAGATAACAATTTTGTAAGTGAGAATTTAGAATCTAGTATTTTACTTTTTCTACTATGCATTAGAATATACCCTTTGGTAAACAGTGAAGGGCATCGCAGTGCATTTGATCCTCATTAACAAAAACTCGACACAACCGGATGTCAAGGATAAAGTTTTCGTTTTGTTTTTATTTTGCTTTACGCCACACTCGACTGTCTTTCAGTCGTATGGTCGCGGCCAGTTTTTATTGGTGGAGGAGAGAATCCGGTTACAAATGTACCCGGGAAAAGACCATCGGCCATCCGCAAGTAAACTGTCAAGGGTAAGGGTAAAATTATGTTTAGATAAAATATATTGTAATAGATGTTCTACTAACTGTACAAACATTTAGACAATGATATCTAAAATTGTTCACAAAGAAAAAACATTATATGCATCTTTTAATCCGTAAAGCAAATTTTAAAACTTTATGCAAATTGCTCTGTATACATGTAGTGATATATATCCGACGAGATAATAAACATACTGAGGCAAGCTATTGACAAAAAAGTTGAAGTTACATTGGCTCCAACAGGGTGGATTAAATTCAGCTTTTCGTAAATTCTACAGTCGGCATAATGGTCTGGTTTGCCGATACGGGCGGCATAACTGTGTGGTTTGCCGATACGGGCGGCATAATGGTCTGGTATTCCGATACGGGCGGCATAATGGTCTGGTATGCCGATACGGGCGGCATAATGGTCTGGTTTGGGATACGCCTTTTCATTGGATCGAATACTGTCTGACGTGTTTCGTACTGGTTGTTAGACCGCTCTTTACGTACTCATTTTGACTACTGATTACTCCGTTTACCTGATCAAGTCATAGGACTTGGCGGGTGTGATCGATCAACGTGAGATGCTTACTCCCCCTAGGCACCTGATCCAAACTCTGATGTACCCAGGGGTATTTGTTTGCCCAACTCGTTATTTTGTATTCTTTATAGGAGGTAGGAGATCGATAATGTTTCGTTACCTTTACCTTTTTAATAGCCCCCATAATCACTGTATTCACCAGCATTCAGTTTCACTAGGCTTTAGATGAGAAGTTTAAGGTAACAAACACAAATCCATGTCACAACTCCCCTAAATAAAGAGGTGGGTAAATACGGACCCTGGATGTATCAGAGGTGGGATCAGGTGTCTAGGAGGAGTAAGAATTCCCCGTTGATAGGGAATTAGCCCATATCTTGATCAGGTAAACGGGGTCATACTTAGTCAAAATTAGTACGTGAAGAACGACCTTACAATCGGTTTGAATTACTACATCAGACAACATTCAAACCAATGACAAGTTGTGTTGGCAAAGTAAACCGTTATAGCGACCAAGTAATTTGAAAGATGTCAGTTCATATGTTTCTTAGGAACGATTTGCGTGTGAGTTATAATTAGAAATATTCAGCAGAAACTTACATATTATATAATGACCAGATCTGGCCTGAATGCAAATCAGCAATTATGGTCATTCTCGATCAATTTTATTTATCTGAAAGCTTTGAAGCAAAGTATATGATTTATTCCTACAGCTTGGTTTGTTTGTTTGTTGTTTTTTAACGTCCCACTCAAGAATATTTCACTCNNACCTCGGTTTTTACTGTCTCATCCGAAAGACAGGGACGGCCAACCGCCTACAGCTTGGTAAGCGGGTTTCATTATAAAGTGATAAACTATTAAAATGCCATAACGATATGGATTTATCAAATCTATAAATCAAGAGTTCTTCCTCTTTGCATTTATTCTAAAATGGCTACTAACAGTATATCAGTTGACACAACTAAACTTTAATTCGAAATTTATTTAAGGTAAGAAAATAGCTCAGAAATAAATTTTAAAACAGAAAAATATTAAGTTTGAAGTTATGAAATAAATACGCAGTCGGTCATTAACTGATACGTACCACTTAAGAGGTCATATCGCCTACGGTGAGAATTTAGCACAAACTTTACTTTCGACCTGAATCAAATTTGCTGACTATCTTAGATCAACACAAAATTATAAAATGAAAAAAGAAATAAATGTAACAGATGAATTGGAAACAAAAGTACAAGTTAGAGAATACATACGTCTTTTCCGAGTACTCCTGAAGGTAAAGCTGTCCTAGATCCGGATAGGAATGTCAGTCACTCGCCGTACAGGAGGGTCAACACAACACGACGACGAAAAGTAAATACTCTACGCATTGATTTCCATTATTGCACTTCTGGGTACCTTTATCGTCTGCAATATCAAAATAATGAGAAAGGTAATTAAACGCCGATAAAGACGTAAGCCCGACGCTAAAGTTGTGGCACCAATCTTTGAGGGTAATTAAGGATAAAAGTCATTTGATTCTGATCAATAAATGACAATTCAAAGCGTCTTTTCACGGATGTAAATTCGTTAAGTAAACCTTTTTTGACATCTTCATTTCTTTGAGACTCGAATTTCAGGTAGTAGTATTTCTGTAGCGAAAATGATGCGACATTTATACCTTTTACCGAGAAGAATCGTACAGTTTGCCAAACGTTTAGAAAAGTAAACAGGTAGAGTTTGAATGAAGAACTTTATTTATTTTAAAAACCCACCTAAAGAGGACAAGCCTTTGTCTTTGACAGAGGAAATGAGGATATAAAACTGATATGCACCATTAGACACTGTTGTTATACAACTAATGCAGAAGCAAAGTGATTGACCAAAAGGACATTAACCCCATCGTTAATGATGGATGGTGTCATTCAGCGGCCACTATGCACAATCACAAACGACAAAAACCGGAACTATTTTGCTGCAAAATATCAGGACAATAATGGACTTCTGAATTGTCGGACGTGGGATCAGGTGCCAAGGACGAGTAAGCATTGGACAAACACGGACAGACCTTATAAAATAAAAAGAGCCTCATTAATCCGGACACCTTCGTTCCCAAGCAAATTGTCCGGATAAAATGAAGCATCCGGATTACTGAAACATAGATTTCATAATGTGCAAGGCAATCTGAAAAATTTGTTTCCTGGAATGGAGGCTCGACTGTAAAGAGATTGGATCAAGTGCTATGGAGGAGTAAGCATATCTTGTCCAGTGAATCCACACATGAATTCAAATGAAATAACTGAGGTGTCAAAAAATTACAAAGAATATACATTGGATCCTACTTATATTGAACTCGGATACATTTAAATCCCGCTGAATTTGAAATGATTTTCACTCCCCAGCTAAATGACTCTATTACTAGTTTAACCCGGTTATTATGAAAACCCTGTTTATTCGAAAGATAAATCTATTCTCCTATGGTTTCAATATATCCAGGTTTCCACTGTCCTTATTATTTCAAGCTGAGTCATGATTACCTGGCACTGTAATCTAACATGAAATAATTTGAATTTATTCATGTTTTCTCATTAATTAAGATAACTACAAAGTGTGAAGGAAATGGTCAATTGCTAGCATAAGCTCGTTTTAAACTGTTAAGTGAAAATAAACAATTTCTATGCCAACTTCAAATATGTCAAGTCGTATGCTGTTTGTGTTATTGCCTCTGTTTGGTTGGCCATGGTTTCTTTCTGCTTTCGGATTTTTGCATTTGATTACCCACTTGATATCTTAAGCCATCATTTTTTACCCTTCCGGAATACCTGAACTCACCCCTGATTAACGCAAGGTTTGTGTTACTCTATATTAAGCTTACTGTGTTGTTAAGTGGATGACATTACTGTTTGTAGCATTGTTTCCTTTTGTTGTGGACATGGTGTTAATTGTCGTTCGATTTTTGGATTCTGAAAGCCCACTTGGCATCTCAAACATTTTTTTTTTTGTAAATAAATTCCGGTAATGTTTTGAGAAAAGTTAAGATAGCTAAACTGTAAGTGTGTAGGTAATGTTTATTTAAAAATACCATCTCGTTTGCATTGAAGGAAATCAGTTCTATGCATTAAAGTTGCAATGTGTCATGTCTCTTTTCCTCGATGATGACCATCACCAATTGTGATTTATATTATTGGCTGATGCGGTATTTTGTAAAACAGATATTGATGGATTTTTTCCCTTGTAACATCCTTAGTCCCGTTCTTTTTTTTTCATGAATGACTATCACCGATTGTGACTTATTCCCGTATTCGAAAATATGTAACACGACGGGTGCCACGCGCGGAGCAAGAGCTGCTTTGCCTTTCGGGGCACCTGAACTCACCCCAGTTGTTTGGTGGGATGCTTGTTACTCTATTTTTGATTTTACACGTCTTGTTTTGTGGCTAGCTGTGTGTGTTGTTGTCTCTTTTTGTTTCAGTCATGGTTTTGGGTGCTTTTCGATAATTGTATCTTAATTATCCCCTTCGTATCTTCAGCTAACACCTTTTGAAAGAAAGAAATTCACAAACAAGCTCCTGCCTATTGATCAAGAAGTGTTAAACCTGTAATTGGACATGTTTGAAATCAAAAGCTTTTCTGTTCTCGTTTAGCCTGTCAGTGCTGTATTTGAAGTTTGTATAATTCACAGATCACTATCAATTTCATACGTTAGCGCTCATGTTTTATTAGATTTTTATGCATTTGCTTTCTGTAGATCATTAAATTGTTTATCTTAGACAGATCTTAGATCGCCCACGAGAAAATGAGTATTCAATTAGATTATTCCATTCATACAAAAACGTTTTGTTGTTATGGAAATACATGTAGAACGACCAATTACAAATGTTATGTTCTTGAAATAAACTACTTTGTCAACAAATGAATTCATTGATTTACCCATGTATCAGAGAGAGAGAGAGAGAGAGAGAGAGAGAGAGAGACTGTATTAAGTCAGATGGAATATTTTAGACCTGCTGCATGAAAATGTTAAATGGAAAAAATAACAAATAGCGATCAATCTCATATTTCCTATTAGAAATACAAAATAAAGCGTTAGGCAAACCAGGAACCCTGAACACACCAGAGGTGGGATCAGGTGTCTAAGACGAGTGTTCATCCAATGTCAAAGGTCATGCTCCCATGAGTCATAGATTTTGAAATCTGATTTAGTTTTATTTTCTAATAAGGTGCTTAAATTTGTTTTATCTGGCACCATAAACTTAAGATATTTCTTAAGTCTAAGAAATTGCTCAATTCTAGCTCATATTGAATTCTGATTGGTTAAGAGGCTTGAGTTGAGAAGATTCTCAGGCAGTAAATTCTTTATTGTGCCTTGCCCAGAACCCTGTGGCACTTTTGAATCAAATAGACATCACAGCTTACTACAAAAAATTACGGTCACCTTAACCAGAAAATTGCTCTGTGGCACTACTATCTGTACTAGCGACCGTCGTGGTTCAGTGGTTAGGGTGTTCGCCTCCTGCATTGAATATACGCCGCGATGTGGTTGGTTGTTCTTACTTTTCGGTTGAGCATTGAATATACGCCGCGATGTGGTTGGTTGTTCTTACTTTTCGGTTGAGATATTAAAAACCGAGATCCCATGTTACAGTACGCCTCGGCACTATAAAGAATCATCCCTGCTAAATGGACATAAGTGCCGAGTATAGGCCAAATTTACCGATCTTTGCCGGCACACGGTGACGTCTCCTTATAAGTGAAATATTTAAGAGAGGGACATTATACAACAATATAAACAACCAACCAACTGTATGACTGATGACGTCAATCTTGAAAATCCAATAAGCATTAAATGTTCTATACCCGTGGTAATTGTGGTTATGTGATTTTAATACGGAAACTGTCTAAATAAAATTGAGTAGAACCGTTTAGATTTGTCAATTAAATCCTCTTCACTCGACAAGCTACATTCAGCATTTCTTGAAGACTGTTAAACAGTACTTTTCTTCACTGTGATGAGCTCTTGATTTTTCTAGGTTACGCAAAGCCTTACAAAACGATGTCATTATGTTTGAAGAAAGAAATAAAGGCAAAAATAATTGAAGAATCAAATTCGACTTGAAACTAGCGGTTGGATTTTACCAATTTCAACAGACATAGATATCATGTCGAATTTGTATCTCAGTAAATCTGTATCCTTATACATGTACATGTATTTGCAAGCTTTTCTCTAAAGCATGGATGCTTTAATGTGAAAATTATACAAGGCCCCGTCTGGTTCAAATGTCTCATTAAAACCAAGGAAGCCAATCGATCGCGAGAGATCGACTCCGTCTATCATCGGGAAGTTGCAATGTACTTAAGACTTTTATAATTTGACACTAAGATTTATTACAATGATATACAATATATCAAAATCAATGTTCAACTATAAAACGTCGTATAAATGTAATTTGATAATCACAGTCAATATCACAAGTAATAAAATCAAAAGGGAGGTAGTGTTTGAAATACATGTGTATAAATATTGGGTTTACATAATGATACACTTTCGAACATTTATCAAAGCTCATATGTGAAAAGTTTAAGTGCAAAGTATAAACGCTGGCGATATCATATACATGTAACTAATGAAATCAAAAGTAAAATGGTCTCTGGATTGTCAATATTTGAGTAATTTATCAATAGAATTTAAGAACTTTTCCACTCTATTACTCATGGGGTGAGATAAATCAGAAAAGAACAAATTCTGAAAAATAGGATATTTGAAGATATCCAGCGGGCATTCAAATTCAAAAATCGAAAAACGAAAACATTATGGCTAAACAAAAAGATACAGCACCCAAAATAAAACGTACAAAGATTAATAGAGAGTAAACACGACCCCATTAAAAACCGTGGGTGAGTTCAGGTGCTCCGGAAGGGTGAGCAACTCCTGCTCCCCGCGCGGCACACGTCGAATACGGAAATAAGACACAATCGGTGATGGTCATAAACAGGAAAAGAGCGGGATTAGGTATGTGACAAGGGGAACACGTCTCTCATCGTCAGACTGAAAAAGGTGTAGTTCATACATGCAGCTTAATATTTATCATTTTGTATCACCGGAATAAATTACTATTCTATAATTTTTGGTATATTAATTGGTTAGTATACCAGTTTCCCCGTAGCCAAACATTTTAACATTGTATGAATCGATTCAATGATAAGATGTTACATATTTCTCGGGGCAAGACTTATCTTTTTGTACCAAACAGTTTGACCAGTGATTTGGACCTTGATATAGACCAACTTTTTAAAATATATATATTTATATATATAACTATCCACAAATTTAAAATGGATTGTAATCTGACTTCCATATTCCACATTGCAAGAGTTTTCTCCCTAAGTACCCAAATATGTTTTATGCTGTGACCTTGATCTTGGACCTAGTTTTCTACCATCATTAGCCACATCGATTTCGTACGGAGGACTTGTTTTCCACAAACACACCTTCATTGTTGATATCGTAAGTCATTTGCCACGTACAATATTCATCAGTGTGCAGAAAAAGCTTTATAAAACCCAATGCAAAAATCAAACGCCACAGAACAATATCCAGTCCGCAGTTACCAAGTGCAGGGCCTTTTCCTTTTGTGTGCAGTGCTGTGACAGTTGCACATGCTTAATAATAACCAACTATGACTCAATGTGTACATAGCATTGCATTTGGCACAAAGCAGGTTTGATTTGTTCAGCTTTATAGGGTCATTGGAGTAAATAGAGACAAAATGAGTGCTGCAGTCGATCATTAGAAGAAAAACAAGAAATTATTAAATGAACGATTGTGCCATTTAGAGGACGCCTACGCGATCTGTGAAAATGAATACATCTGATTATCAAAACATCAAGATTGGTATAATTAAATGACATTCATTCAGTTCGAAACAGTTCCATCTCCTGTGTAACTTTCTATTCTATAGAAATTGTCGGAATAATTGTATCGTAGTATCAAATGACCGTATTTTCCTCTGTCTCCAGTTTCTGCCATGACTAAAATTGGTTTTCATACAGAAGAGTTTCGAGGATTGACACATTTCCGGTTGTAACCACTGAGACATTACCAACTAACGGAGGAGACTTTTAATTCAATCGGTGGAAGTAAATACCACGTTTGTTGCCTTTGCTAATCACTTTCTGCACAGTTATGTTTATCTAAGCATCAAGTCGAAATAAAGTAAAGATTTAACGATTAAAACATTGTCACTATTTTAATTGATTTATTAATCATTTATACCTTACACATTTCAGAGTCTTTTGACAAAGTTAAAAGTCAAAACCTACAAAGCTTTGATGTCGATAATGAAGTTTAAACAACTCTTTTGGATTTTTACGACTCCAACTGCAGATGTAAAAATCGATAGTCCTTTTGGGAGTTTAAATTTTGATTAAAATTTGAAGAGTGGTGTCCTGAAGTGTAGAGCAATAATTGGCCTCCTGTTGCAGATTTTAATTTAAAACACATAATTTCATTTATTGTATTTTCTGTAAAAGTACATGTACAAGAGTTTGACATTTTTCTGTGAAATGGAATGATAACTGAAAAATCTAATGCTGTACAGCATTGGATTTTGGCATTTTTACCACAACTCGATATAATTGCTGCAATGGAAATCCTAGTATGCCTGATATGATACTGAAATGATTGAATTTTACAAAATTTCAAGGGGTGCCGACCTGGCCTAGTGGTTAGCGTGATCGACTTGGAATCGAGAGGTCCGAAGTGCAAGCCCAAGTCAGTGTACGGTTGGTCGTCCCTGTCTTTCGTATGGAACAGTTAAAAGCGAGGCCCCGTGTCACAGTGGGTCGTCGGCACGTTAAAGAACCCTCCCTAATCCACGGCCATAAGTGCCGTGCATAGGCAAATTTGTTGCCCTTCACCAGCACCCAGTAACGTCTCCATATAAGTGAAATATTCTTGAGCGGGAGGTTTAACAACAACACAACCGACCAACCAACAACAACAGAACTTCTAATGAAAATTACTCCAAGTCTGTCAACGTACCAATTCAAGGTTTGACTGTGCATACATTAATATAAATTTGGCATCCATCATGATCGAAACTAAGGTGATAGATATGTGAGCTTTAGCTTTCCATCACACAAACCACAGAATACTCTCGAATCTGGAATATACATATACAAACACGCAAGCACACGTGTGCGTTTCCAAATACAGGTGTATTGGAAAGAAGAAGCGTGTTTTTTTTAACTGGACAGCCAAATTTTAAATTTGAATAACATTGAATAATTCTAATCCCAAACAAGATGGGACCAGGTGTCCGAAAGGAGTAAGAAAAATCTCTACTTGAAGAACAAAGAATCAGGTGGATATATTGAGAATCAGTGCAGAATGCGGTTACCAAAATGGAAAAATCGAAACTTTTAAACATTTTTAAACAATGAAAAAAAGGGGGAAAAACATCAGTGATGTAATTCATTAAATTGAATTAAGTAAAAAGGCAGTTTTACTTCTATTTTTCGGACTGGACTATGCACTTTTAACTTTTTATATTTATTTTAGACTGAGAACTTTCTCAACTTCAGCTTCTCAGCCAATCAGAATTCAATATTAGATTGAGTTGAGTGAATTTCCAGACTTAAGTAAATTCTTAACTTTGATGATACCGAGTCTGAGCATAAAAGTAAAAGCTGAAAGTAGGAAAAAGGTATTCTTAATTTCCCGAAATTTAATTTCAAACGGCATCAACATGTTTGCATGTTATCAATTTTCAAATTAGCGAACCTTTCAATAGTCTACAAAACTAAAAAATAAATACTGCAGAGTAATTCTTTTATGTGGATACAACGTTTGATGTTACGCAAATTGTCAGAAAACTATTGACAATATAGACATGAATTGTAGTGGAAAATGTCGGAACTCTTTTAGGAAGAAAACCACTTTTAACTGTTGTATTGAAGGTCAGAATACTGGAAGGAAGTGCACATAAATCATCCCGGAAATGTCGAAGCTCTTCCATGTGGAAACCATTACAGCTGTTACATGGAACGCCGACATAAGAAATTGGCAGTAGAAATAAATCATGATCGGAAATCTTCGACTCGAATCGAATCGAACTCTTCTATGTGGAAACCACTTTTAGCTACATGGAAGGTCAGGACACAGAATTTATAGTGCACATAAATCGCTGTGTCAGACTTGTCAAGCGTAAACAATGTACTACAAGTAAACAAAAAAAAAATCCCGGGTTTTCCATTAACAGTCTTTGTCAGCGGTTTTCAATTTGTTTGCATTTGTATTGTTTTATGCTGTTTTACGATAAATCTTGACAACAGTTCATGTCGAGATTGAGATGGTATTGTGGTGAAACCGGGGCTGAAAATTTCCTGGGTAAGACTAGCGACCGTCGGTCTGTAAATTTACGAAATTAAGATTGTCAGAAGTACAGAAACGCAAACAGGACTTGAACTTTGTGTGTTATTTCACAGAAGCGGACAACCGGATATCACAAAACAAAGCACTTTGGTTAAACCTCGGAGACAATATAGCATGAATTGTGACGTCATTACATTTGACAAATTTTCCGCCAATGCGATGGGACAATTCTCGAGAGTTCGTGGTCATATGGATTTCATACTGCAATACCACTTCATTCTTAAAAATATGGCTTCATGTATTCTATGGATAACGTAGGAAGATTTATCCCGAACAAATACCTAACAGTATACTCTGTTATAATATCGGGTGTTAGAAAGTGTTGCATATCCTTCGAATATCTCATGCAAACTGCTTTTCCATGACAACAAAACCTTGATCTACCCGTATGACTCCCAACATAGCTACGTCAAGAATGATGTAAAGGTTACATCGATTAATCTCAAAACTCATATGGGGAATAAATGATAAAGACTTCGATAAACATGGAACCCTAGATTCACCAGAGGTGGGATCAGGTACCTAGGAATAATCATTTCTTATCGATCTGTCACATTTACCAAGGTTGGTTGTTGAATTGTTGTTTAACGCCCCACTCAGGAATTTGTCACTTACATGGAGACGTTTCCGTGTGCCGTTGACAAGCGACAAATTTTGCATATGTTCGGCACTTGTGGATGTAGAGAATTGAGGTTTCTTTAACATGCTGGCACATAGTGTCATCTAACCGTCTCATCCGAAAGACAGGGAAAATCAATCGCAGCCTGGCTAGGAATCGAACCCACACCCTCGCATTAAGAAGTCAAACAGGCTAACCACTAGCCCCCCTTCACACGTCTTCAAAGCCAAGGATTCATAATCAAATTTGACCGGTTAATCACTTGTTTCAACATGTTTCTTTCTTCGGTAAGAATAAAATGTACTTACTTCATTTCCGGTGAGAAGTGTCATCAATACATGTATTACGTACGCTATTTATACATACTGTAGTACATTGACTTGTAACATGCGAAAATCAATTAGTATCTTCCTTTGTGACAGATTTCTTAATTTCCGTATCGTTTAAGTTCTATTTGAACTCCCATCGGAGCTAAGACAAGTCTCAAGACGAACATGTCTCTTGAGAACTTTTCAACTGCTTGACAGATGGATAAGATACCTCTATAGGGGTCTATAATGGAAGTCTTTAGTGATATTTTACATTTATCGACTGTTAAGACATACTTTTAGACAAAGCTATGTTTACAGAATGCTGCGTTTTGATTTAAATCAAGAAAGGACACCATAAAACATGAGAATATACTTAACTTTGAGATTTTACTAAATTTCAGCTAATACTGAATTCCGATTTCCCGAGAAGCTTGAGTAGTAAAAATTCTCAGACCTAAGTAAATTCGAAGTTTTATGGTACCCAGCTCTGTCTCTGGTCCTGGTTTCAAATTTTATTCGAAATAAAGAAATATTCTCTGTTGGACGGATGACGTAAATCTGGCCGTTTCACTCTGCGATCAATGGCATACTTTTTTTCGTGAAGGTCATTGACAATTCCAAAACCTTAAAACGCTAAAGGCTTTTTAGGCTGCAGGATAGTCATGCGCACAGTAATAATAGTGCAAACTTGTTGTTGTTGTTTTCGTTCCTTTCAAGAATCGTTCACTTAAATAAAAACGTCAATAAATACCTTTATAGGACTCCTATTTCCGTCATATGTAAAGCAACTAGAGCCAGAGAGTAAAAATGGATCTTTACGTGCCGATACCTACTGTAAAACAGGGTCTCAGTTTTTATTTTCTCTAACCCCGGACAGAGATATCCATCAATATACCCGTTCTGAAATATCTCTGTCTCGCACCCCGCGTGCTTATCTCGAACCCCTTGACGTCACTACCGGTAAGTCTTGACCTACTTTTGACGTATTTCGTCCGCTTGAATGCAGTGTTGCACCTATATATTTACTACTTAGGCATACATTATTTGAGGGTGAGTTAAAAATAATCAACCACCACTTTGTACAATAACAGATAAATCTCACCCTCGTGTCAAAGATTTGCAACATCCACGACTCGGCAAGCCTCGTCGTGGACTGCAAATCTTTGACACTCGGGTGAGATTTCTCTGTCTCTGTACAAAGTGGTGATAGATTCTATTTGTCTTATCCGAATGTCAGAAATGCAGCCATCCATAGCGAGACTTGAACACTCTTTTTTTCCCGATTTGAAGTCAAATGAAGTCAGAAAGTTATCAATAATGTCAAAATGCAATGTATTCTACCTCATAATTGTACGGAGAGGATGTCAGCCAACATTTCAGTCAATTGTGTTTGCTTCATTGTTAAGACATATTGTCAGTTAACATTTCAATTTGCTTATTTGCTCTTTCTTTATCATTTAAACCTTATTTGTGTGTATGTATTTTAAAAAAAAATGATATGTTCCAAACTAGCATTACGTTAATAGAATGATATTGATTACGGGATGGTTTTAGATTTTATCTTTGCCTTAGAGTACAGTAGCTCATGTTTACATTAACACAGGACATCGACTTTGTATCTGTCTCTGTCAAAATAAAGGAAACCAATCTCAAATCATCTGTACTTTAAATACAAAGTTATACGCTAGTAGAAGGTCCAGGGCCCATTGAGGCAACATCAACATGTCTTTTGAAGTGTTGTGAAGTTGTCAATCATTGCGTCCAAAGATTGTCACAGATATTTTTCAAACAAAGATTAATTCTTGTCAACTATCATTACCCTAGTTCCTGCTTTCGCCCACTGCTCTGTTATGCTGTTGTTGTATTGTTGTTTAACGGCCTACTCAAGAATATTTCACTCATATGGAGACGTCACCGTGTGCCGGAAAAAGGAGAGAAATTTTGCCTATGCTCGGTACTTATGGCCGTATAGTAGGGAGGGTCATTTAACGTGCAGATACCTAGTGTCACACGGGACCTCGGGTTTTACTGTCGCATCCGAAAGACAGGGTAAGCTCTCGAACCCATGACCTCACGACCAGAAGACGTGCAAAGTAACCACTGGGTCACGACGGTCTCAGAACTCGGTGACATCTTCATAGGAGAAAGAAGAAAAGAGGGGGAATTAGAAGTAATCAGGAGGCATTCAATATTCAAAAATTCAAAGACGGACAAAACCCTGGCCAAAACAAAAGGAGGCAACACTGCAAACAGTAATACACACAGTTACACTTATAACTTAAATAGAGTAGCACGAGTTCAGGTGACCTGGGCCCAGTTGTTCAACAGTTGGTTAAATTTAACCAAGGTTTAAATATAACCAAGGCTTGTAGAAATATAGTAAAAACGCCTCAGAGCTTGGTGAAGTAGCTTCAATTTAATAGATTGTCTGCCAATTCATTCATTTTAACCTAAAGAAGTTACTTATTAAGCAACTCATTGTAACTCTGGGTTTCATGTCAAACCTTGGTTATATTTAACCGAGGGTTAAAATTTAACCAGCTGATGAACAACTGGGCCCAGGAAGGGTAAGCAACTTCTGCTCCATGCCCGGCACCCGTCGCATCACCTATATTTGGAATCCAAGAAAATATTCTTGTCAACACAACTTCAATTGAGTACAAGTACTGTGCCTTGCAAAATATTCCAAGGCAAAAGATGTGACGAAATAAAGCAATATTTCATACACTGAGGCGAAAGCAAAGGTTGTTGGTGCACTAGTAATAACACTTAAATAAGTAAAGATTTATGCGTATTTCAAACATCATATATTGATTTCCGCAATAATAGCCGTAAAATAATCATAAAAGCACAAATGAAGGTGATTTACCGATAATCTTAACAATCATCTATTGCAATTATTAAAAACATGATGCCCGTTAGACTGTAATAATACGGGCATCATAAAAAATCGGTATTATATGTTGTTTAGATAAACAGTTTGAATTAAGTATACGTATTATCGGGGTTGGGTATCTAAGTATTTTGATCTTAAGTTTCATGGCATTTTGTGGCGTTTTTAAGGATATCTTAAAATTTTACAAAGCGGCTGTAAAACGTTGAGCAGTCAGGAATAATACCAGGTGATGAAAATTTCTGACGTAATTAATTAAACACCTTTTGTTTATCTTGTCTTACTTACCATTTATTCCCATCAAGGAGGAAACTGATTGGGTAACAAGTTTATCAACAATATATAAAGCCTTTCTCTATACATACAACATACACTATTTTTCCGAAAGGACGATAACAGAAAATGCTCTTGATATTCGAATTTACATGAAAGATGATGATGAAAATGTTGATGACTCTGATAATAATGGTGATGAAAATGATGAATAAGTCAAGAATTTAAAATCAGATAAGAATGTAAAAGAAAAAAGATGAAAAGAAAAAAGATGAAAAGAAAATGATGATGAAGATGGTGATGAAGATGATGATGATGAAGATGATGATGATGATGATGGTGAGGATGATGATAATGATGATGATGATGAAGAAGAAGAAGAAGAAGAAGATGATGATGATGATGATGATGATGATGATGATGATGAAGATGGTGATGATGATGATGATTAAAATAGTAAATCCTTCAAGCATTTAAGATAATATGAAAATGAAGAAAGAAAGGGACATTAAGAGTATTATTGTCAGTGTTGTTTGGTAACATACACATGTATTCCATCGAATACAAGGGTTTTCGACTACGGTGAAATCGCAGCAGAGTATTCAAATTTTGACATATCCTAGAAAATGCTTGAAATGTTGTTTCAAACGCCCACTTATAAACGCATTGCTGAATGGCACTTTCTTAACCTATTTTTAACTGTGCAGTGCAGTAAAATGGTCAGTTCACTCGCATAAGTACGAGTAAACATGAAAATTCGCGATCATAATTAATGAACAATACTGTAAATTCACTAAAATGTTTACACTTTTAAAGTCCTTGTACATACGTGTCTATCCCATCAATAATAACTTCCGGTGTTTTTAAGCAGACGACATAAAAAACCACTTTCACTTTTAGTTTATCAAATTAAACACTTCCTGGTTTCGATAATCAATAAATCATGTTTTCAAAGTGATTTTTTTTTTGCACAATGAGTTCAAAGTGAAAAATATTTTTAAAATAGAAACTTACGATTACGATTTATTCTAACTACATGTATAATCTCCTTTTTTTTTTTAAAAAGACCCCAAATATTCTCCTGTTGTTGGTTTACGCACCAAAAGATGAAGTAACATTGCTGATAGGTGCAGAGTAACGTACACAAAAGTTAAAAATGATCGAGGTGCTATGATACCAAGAGAAATTGTTATGATAAAATAGGAAAAACAACATAATATTTTTTCCCCTCACCTTTTTCATTCTGAGAGAGAGAGAGAGAGGGCGCAGTGAAATTAATTTTGATACAACAATATTTTCTCCTACAAACATCGGCTTTGAACACCACATAAATGTCATACTATAATTTTTATTTTTTGGTACTGGATGTGTTTGTTCAAATGACCTTGTAATATACATGTCAGCGTTATCATCAACCATCGCGCTGACAAACACACATACATGTTACAATAAGTATCAATATTTAAATGTGAAGTTTGAGTTTTACTTAATCATCAATGCAAATAATCCGCTGAGATAAACCATCTCCATCAGGCAAACGTTTTACATGCATAAGCCATTAAAACAGAAACATAAGCGCCGGAAAGAGACCTTCCAAATCGCCCGGGGATTGCATGTCAGACAAAGCAACAGACGAGATTGTAAGTGATATAAACCATACATGATAAATAAACGAGATAAGCTTCAGATACGATTCCCCTTACAGATATAAATCGTCAAGAAGATGTAAAATAGAAATATCAGCATGAAAAGATATATTTACGATCAGAGAAAGAATAGAAAACAATGATATTATATAAACTGAGATAAAACATGTCATAACAGACCATGTCTCGCATTTTATAATCAAATTTCTCTTGAATGTCCCGTTTAAGATAGTGCCTACCCACGCAGTGGCTTATCTAGGGAGTACTTTGTTACAGAACGATAGAATATTCAAACTGGGAAGCTTGAACTTTAGATGCTAGATATTGATACTAAAAAAAGGGGGGGGTGAATCTATCAATATTCATGTAAAATACAAAAGTCGAGCAACAGGCATTGCAACGGCCACAATAAAAGGAGATAATGCTGTCATCCACACAGCAACACATAAAACAAAAGAAAGATGACACAATTCCACTAAAAACCGGAGTGAGTTCAAGTGCTCCGGAAGGGTGAATAACTCTTGTGGCACCCATCGCGTCACTTATGTTTCGAACTCTAGAATAAGTCAAGATTGTTGTAAATTAAGTGAAACATTAAATTGTTTGTAGCACAATAATTGTTGACAGAGGTGGGGTCTTTTCCAATGTTCGTTTCAACAGGAAGTGCCTCTCAATATAAAATTGAATTGATGGAAACGCTTGTCATATATTGGTGTAAAATTATAAATCAACAATATGCACTCAGGGCTTTCGTCTATATGATAATAAGTATGTATAAAAACACTCATCAATAACATGCACAATACGCATGTCCGTCGTCCTTGAATTTATCATCAATATTGACATGGTTTATGTGTCTGTACTCTGTTGATGACAAATTAAATTGAAGAATAACCAAGGGGTATTCCGAAATCCAAGTCCTAATAAATCTTGCAGAGTTAAAACGACGTCAAAGGTTGTATATGACATTTGCTGACAAATCTGTCATATATGACAATGCCGATGAATTTAACATGCTGCAATAAAGTAAAAGGAATATACAGTTGAATCCACTTATATTGAAGCATGATATAGTAAAATCAGGCTATATTTGAAAATTTCCGGATAACCTACAAAATCGCATATTTGACAACTTATAAATATAGTCACAATCTTATTGATATAATTCGCGTCAATTAAAGTTCATGACAATGGTAAACATTCATGTTCCACGTGATACCCGATAACGTTTGTGCGGGACTGCTGTTTCTATTAGTGACGGAATAACACTAAAAGATGCTATACCTTGCTGCCGTCATTTCAGCGGAAGAACTGCGTAGCGTTAAGTTGCATCACCATCGGATATACTTGTCCCGCACAAACGTTAAAGTTATCACGTGGTAAATGAACGTTTTCATTGGTCAATTTTATCGTAAAATGAACAAAATTTGAAAATTTCAAAAATTAGTCATTTACGACTACGAGTCACTTTAGCTTTAAGATTTTTTTGTGAAAAGGGTCCCTGCAGTATATATGATTATCAATGAAAAGGTGACAATAAGCCACATTTGTCTTATCTGACATGTGACTTTTATATACAATTTTGCTTATCTTCTATCCAGTACAAATAATTTTTTTTTACTTTTAAAAGCAGCTATACAGCACATACTTCACACCTTCATGTGCATCAGATTCTTTATACATGGTTATTCTTGCCCCGTGTTATTTCCACCCTTAAGCCGTTGCAAACAGTTTCGCCCCGATTTAAAAATCGCCTAATTACGTCATGTGACTTGAACGTTTTGACTTTATCCTGTTTTGAATTCGCCCAACGACGATGAGGGCGAGAATTAAACGATGGCGAAAATTTTCCTGTATACAATAGATTGAAAGCTTAATTATAAAGCCTGTTTTCAATTTTTGTAAATATAGTTTAGTCACTGCTACCGAATTGTTTAAACTGACGAATTTAAAAGCAGAAAACAAACATCCTAGACATTAAAATGATTTGTGTAAAAGGATACGGAAATCAATAGGTGCTTCATAATTCTATGACCTAGAAGACGATATAAAATACATCGAAGCACTTTCTGATGTATTTAATGACGTCATTGTTTATTAATAGTCACGCTGCATATTATGATTATCAAATTCCAGATATATATAGAGCCACTTGTTGTTTTCGAGGTATCGGATTTTGAATCTTAAATTTTTTATTTTTACGACGCTTTTGAGAGTATCTTAAGCAATTGATATGGATGAACTAGAACAAAGAGGATTAATTTTTCTTTTTTGAGATAAGTCATTTTCCATGTAAGGTATGCCGCGAGGAGACCGTTTATGTCTTACTTTCAGATTCACTCTGTACAATAGAAAATTACAGACCCAAAGAATCAATAGCCAAAAGGATCATAAGACAATAAAAATGTGATGAATATTGGACAAAGATTGTATATAACATGTATATAAATATTACATTCATGAGAGGGTGACATTGCATATTTTCACCCCGAGGAAGTATTGTTGACCAAGGCGAAGCCGAGGTTGACAATGTATTCAAAGGGTGAAAATATGCAATATCACCCTTTATGAATGCAATATTTATGTTATTATATAGAGTGTCTTATTTATAACTTTGTTTTCCATTTTGTCATTCCTAATTACACTGCTGTTGACTCGATATTAGTCCGAAACAAACATTGTTTTGCATATATGAGCGTGTTGACGTACTGCGTCATTGCCACAAGTCTGACGACGTATGCTATGCGCACTTAAACGTCGGCGCATGTGATGATTTTTGGAATATCACCCTGGCTTCTTCATCTTTGTAGAACGAGCGGGTGACATTCAAAATTGTCGCATGGCTTTCAACGAATCAAATTACAGGATTATACCAGAAGGTATAATAAATATATATATATATATATCACCTGAATTAAGAGACCATCTGTCAAGTGATCTGTTTTTCTCCTTCCCTTGGACGTTCTTTTCAACAGCTTAATACACTTGTGCGCTTTGTCTCAATTCTAATGATAGATAAACAACCAAAGGAATATAACATGTAGCATACATACGATATGTAGATTTTCTTGTATACTTCAATGTCAGTCATGTTAGGTCCCAAAGCATCCATTACAGAACAAAGTTACTTAATACACCTATTCAATTAATTATGACATTTCGCTAGGTCCTAAATATACTAACCAAATTGATATCCAGCAACAACCAATAGCTTTGTCTATTTGTATGAATAATTGATAGACCTTGATTTGAGGAGCTGCTACATAGCTTACCATGGCGATTTTGAGTAAGTTTTCCCATATTGGTTAGAATAATTGACTTTGGGTGATGGGCTTTGGCTTTGAATCGATTCGCCGCTATGATTGGGTTTATTTCGTCTAGTTGTGTTAAAGTCAACTCAAAAAGGAGACAAATGAAAACGTGACAGTAAAGAACAGCGATCAAACTCATTTTTTCGTTTTTTCTTTGCTTTACGCCACAATTGACCATCTCTCAATTATAAGGTTGTGGCCAGTATTTGTTGGTGGAAGAGAGAACCCAGTTACAAATGTATCCAGGAAGAGACCATCTGCCAGGCCTTCCGCAAGTAAACTGACAAAACTTTCCTACATAATCAACCTAGGTTCCAGTGGGACTCGAACCCGCGTCGACAAGAGATGAGAGACTGAGTGGTATGAAGCGCAATGCTCTGATCATTTGGCCAAGGAGGCCACATAAACCGCATAACTCCTATTAGGAATGCAAAATAAAGAGATTGGCAAATATGGACCATGGATATACCAGAGGTGGGATCATGTGCCTAGGAGAAGTAAGCATCCCCCTGTCGACGGGTCACACCTGCCGTGATCCCTATATCTTGATCAGGTAATTTGTGTCAAATCTAATTTAACATAATCCATTACCCTATGGTAACAAATGTGATACCTTCATTACAGGTGAACAACAATGCTTATAAATATAAATAAATACATTTGAATATACACTGTATATCATGTCCTAATGAATCGCTGTCCAGGTGATACCTATTTTTTGTCATTTTTTTCTTATTATTTTTTTCTTTTCATTTTATCTTAATACTGAAACTCCGTCACTCAAGAGACTAATTCCAAGAGTGAGTGCTGCTTGCGTGAAATCAAAGGCATAAGGACCCTAGTGGAGGGATCTATACGCACATAGTATAAGAAATAAACTTCTCTCCTATTGGGAACATTTTTGATTTATTTATTCATCTTTTTTTGTATTAAATAAAATGATGTAACCTGATATTCGCTGTAATCAGGAAACAGTCAAGAGAAGAAAGAAAGAAAATGCACCCTACTGTCAATTCTAAAGATTTGTTCGAGACTAGTTGTTGTTGTTGTTGCGTTGTTGTTTAACGTCCCACTCAAGAATATTTCACTCATATGGAGACGTCACCGTGTGCCGGTGAAGGGCTACAAATTTTTCCTATGCTCGGCACTGCTGGCCGTAGAGCAGGGAGGGTTCTTTAACGTGCCAACACCTACTTGACACGGGACCTCGTTTTTTACTGTCTCATCCGAAGGACAGGGACGGCCAACCGCGGAGTGGCTCGAACCCAAGTCTTCCGATTCGCAGTCGAACACGCTAACCACTCGGCCTCGGAGGCCCCGTTTGAGACTAGTAAATCGCCAGTTCTTCTTTTATTCGCCTAAAAATATGTTTGCGGTTTTTAATTGGAGGAGAAACAGCAAATATACCCCAACCTCGTCAGTCTCAAGCTAGAATAAAAAATGTCCGGTAACGAACAGTGATCGATTTTATAATTCCTATAAATAAGGCAAATATTGAGAATTGGGCAAACACGGACTATTGGACACACCGGAGGTGGAATCAGATGCCAAGGAGGAGTAAGCACCCCCTGTTGACCGGTCACACCCACCATGAGCCCTATGTCTTAATCAGGTATACGTCCGCGGAGTAATCTGTTGTTAAAATCAGTATGTAAAGAACGGTGACAATGGTTGACAATATTAACTTTTATATATCATTTCTGCGAATAAAGGTTATGGGTACTTATACGTGAAAAATAAACTTTCGCGAATTGTATCTGGACTTACAGGACTCGAATGATGCTTGTAGGTTAATTTGTCTAATATAATTTTATATAGAAATAAGCTTGATGTTGCAATCCCATTACAATAACACATACTATAAATGCACAGAAGGCTTCATGCAAAACTTTGATTCGATACTTCCTTTCAGCAATTTTATTTCCATTAATGATAGTTTCGATTTCCATCTTATTCATTATAAATACGAGATTTCTGTTTATATGTATTGCAAAAGGTATTTGCTACGTTGCTTGTAACTTTTCCAAGCATCGATTGACTGAAGATGGCTCAAGTCCATATGCCCTGTTGCAGGCAACTCAGCGGTCGATTCTTCGTGTTTGTTTCATCGAACCTAAGAAAGATGAAGCTATTCACTAGACACACTAGGATACTTGTAAAAAATTCAAAATGCTTTAATCTTGTCGAAAACCGTCAATAAATTATTCATCAAAGTCCAAATCGGTCTCATTTTGTACTTTCTATTGATTTAAGGAATGAGCTGGATATGTGGACTAAGTAAACCTGCAGTTTAACATGTTTATCTTGTTGAGGTGATCTCGCTGACTTGCCGGTGTCGTAGAAGGTTATCGTTTTATTTAAGTGAACAAGAACGTGCAGACAAGCGCGCATGGTTATGGAGGAGAGATGAGATGATGAAAGTGACGCTAGAATTCCATGCAAGCTTATCTAAAAAAGGAAAAGTAAATCGCAGTCGTGGGATCCTGGTAGAGAAGACCACCCCATCATTGGAATTCTGTAAATGTATTTATAAATCTCTGTTTTGAAACAAAAATTATTAAAGTTCTTGAAGCAGTGTGTCCTAAATCTTCTTCATATTCCTGTATTTTCCAAAAGTATCAAAATCATTTATGGCAGTTAGACACAGGCGCCGAAAAGATTCTGGACTACATGTGGGTCACGTTTTGAAATGGATGCCCCGAATGTACGCTCCTAGACACGTGGCTAGTAGTTTAAAGTATCACCCAAAAGGCGGGAAACTTATTGTGTCTTCTGCATGTTGCGATCTCAAGAGCATCAGTGTCAGGTCACTAGGTTTAATATAGGCTCAACTGAAACCAAATCATAGTAGATACACGGTACAAATTTCAATGTAATCCATTTCCATTTTACTTTAATTTAAAATTCAGAAACTTTTCTTTCAAAGTCACGTCTTTGACATCCCCTGTTCCTGAGCTGCAAGACTCTACCATGACTAGGAATGAAAACGAATATCAAGTCTATCATGGTAAAAACAAACATCACAATGTTCTACAGAATATAACATGAAGACTTAGCTGTGGGTACAACAAGACTGAAATTAATATCCTTATTTATCGACCTGTGCACTCAAAGCCCCTAATTTGTTCATAAACATCGCTCATGCATATTCTTTCTTGTCAGATATAATAACCGACAATAAAAACATATACAATTACCTCACAAACATAAATGAAAGTTTCATTCGCCATGTACGCTTAATGTGATGTTTTTAGAGTGTGTTATTGCAGAACGAAATATGACTAACGTGCATGACCTTTAAATCATTGGACTTTCTTCTGAGTGCTAACTGCCTAGCAGACGACCAACTATTGGTAGACGAGGAAGTAATAAGGAAGCTTTGAGTTCAAGGTAGTGATAAGTTTCCATTGAAAGGCAGGTGTAAAGCCTAATGAATAGTATATACATGTATATTAACAAGTTGTCTTTAAACACGGCTGACTTTTAGATAAATGTTCATTTTTTTCAAGATTTGTTTACAAAGGTAATTCTCGTGTGGCCATTCGAGACAGGTGACCTATCTACAGAGGTGACCTGTAAGGAACTCTATCGAACGTGGTGTAATATGTATATCCATTCTTTTCGTCGGATTGAAAAAACTGTGGAAACATAAAGAGAATGAAAAGGTATAACAATGTAAGGTTTTGCAAACAGCTCAATTTGTCAGCGTTTACGTTAATCCGTATCTGTTGCAAGGTGAAATGTATTCTAGATGATCTGGCAATGTATAATAGGACCGTAGGGGCTGGCTAGACAATTTATAAAAAATCGAGATAATGGTAACAGAAATTACTACGGAAATGTGTTCTTGATTTTCCAAATTCCAAATTTATCTGTTAAATGAAATCATCTTTGAACTTTTATAAGCATGTGGTTTAGTGTGTTTATACTTAGATTTCTTACCAAGATAAACAAAAGTGCATTCACAACATTGTAAAGAAAATGTACAAATTTGTTGCTGAAATTAGATTCCAAAAAATACCACTTCTTTGTAATTAATTTAGGAATGTTAAGATGTTCTAAAAGGAGAACAGACGTGACATTTGAACATCCAAAATATTTGTTTCATCAGTAGGTCAAAACTTACATACATACGATACTTGATTCAGTAAGGAATGCTTACTTCTTTCTACCAGGTTTTGTTTGACATATCACAGATCCCTAAATGCATGGGATAAAGTCTTTACCATAGGTCAACATTTCTTAAGCTGAGTTTGATATTACCACGATACACGCAAAATAATATAGGGAATATCATAGAATTGTAATGCAATAACAATAATTCTGTAAAAACTCAACTCACACAGTATTGACTTAATTAGCAGCCTCTAACATGCTCAATACTTTTGTCATTCTTTGCATTCAAAAGAGCTGGAGAAACTTTCTTACTGTGCAAAACACACTTATGAATAATTCTGTTTATTCTCTCTAGTTTGCTTTCTCACTGCATGATACTTGACAACAACGATGCATAATGTTATAACAGAAATAAACTACGGTCCATTTTCAATAAAAACATGGCACCGATGGGCGGACGTCACAGTATGGCGTTGTCTTATTAGGAAAATGTCGATATTGTCCACTGGGAAATCATCCTTCTGTTGTAGAGTTTCTAAACACCCCATTTGTAAGTACCAAAGTGTGCAATAAACAAGACAAATAAAGCAAGATGAATTTACCACAGCGGTGCAACCAAACGAAAACAATCCATATTCATAAGTAGGATTTAGATAAGTAAAAGGTTCTATATTTATAACCACTGACAGAGTATCCAATTAACCGGTAACTCGGATGACGTAAGAAGTAGGTAATGTCATGTGCATGTATTGTGTGGCGCTACCCTAATGTAAACATGCTGGATACTCCTAATTCCAAAACGATAGAAAAGTAAACACCATTAACAGAATAAACATAAGGTCAGGTACTTATCACTCTTCCAGATATTAACAGGAACAGTTAAAGAGAAAAAAAAAATTGGGGAAGACGCTGAAATACACTGTGGCTATATCCATTTAAAAGATGAAAAAAATGGGGAAAACGCTGAAATAAAGTTTATTTTATATGTCTTATCTCTCACTCTCTCTTTCTCTCTCTGTCTCTCTGTCTCTCTGTCTCTCTCTCTCTCTCTCTCTCTCTCTATATATATATATATATATATAAACCGAGGTTGCATGCCACAGTAGGTGTAGGGCACGTTAAAGAACCCTCACTGCTCTACGACCATAAGGCGTACGGTGACATCTCCATATTAGTGAAGGATTCTTGAGAGGGATGTTTAACAACAATACAATTTATACAATAAACATGAGTCAATGCGTAAATACAGGTGTGAAAATATCAATTCAGATGAATTCCATACTTATCTTTATCGTATAATAAATCACCAGGTTTTGATACCACGCGCTGAACTTGTAACAGCTATGGTATATCCTGCTTAGAGAATGATATGGAGCATGTAGGATCTCTTCATCCGTCCCTCAAACAGAGATTCCAAATTTACCAAAACATATATAGCATTCTTATCTATCATCCTATATGGGCCAGGATAATAGGAAGAGCTTTCGTTCTTCTCTCTATACATAAACACTGAATCATTTGTTAGTGAAAGCGCAGAGAAATAAAATGCTGTACTTACGTTTTGTTCAATTTCCTTCCAAAGTCAGGCCGAGTGTAATTTGGTTGTTTTCTGTATCGATTTTTAAATAGAATGGGCATGTCACAACCAACTTAACGACGGTGATTTAACGTAAAACGTGACTTGCTTTGAGAGAGACACACCAACATCTGTTCAATGAGTAATAAGCTTACACAGAAGAGCCAATTTCCCCGTAGTTGAATGATAAAAGATTTTTTTACTCTAATACTGTCTGTTATCTCTTTGCTTAGTACTGCAGCACATCAATATATATTCCCCGATAAGCATTGCTGTATTTACATAGGTCCTATCCTGGTCGTCGACTTTTAGACAGAAGGAGTAATGCATATTGAAATTTGACCTATCAGACTCCCAGCATCAATTTCCTTCACTGATATGCAGTAGATCCCCGGATCGATAGATTTGACAATTTTAATTTGATATTTCTCCATAGAGTAAGTGTAAGGGCAATTTTATGCATGTATATGAGTTGCATGAGAGGGAAGGGCGAGAAGATTTTTCCCATGTAATGTCTCACGGCGGGTTCGACAGGTATACAGGGGATATTTACTCCTGAACACTTGATCTCACCTCTTGATTTGCATAGGTCATGGATGTGCTATATTCACCAGATTTGTACACTGTTTCCGCGTCAAGTTATAACTAAGCATTTTACATCCTATATGAGAGAGAGAGAAAGAGAGAGAGGGTATGTGTGCGTGTTACATTCGACACATTTTTTGAATCATTATCTCTCGCATCGTATTTATCAATTCCTATCAAATTTAGGATCATGTTTCAGTTTCAAAAGCTGATTAGATAAAGTACTTAAACGTAATTGAAACCCTTAAATTGTTCCGGGAGAGAATTCTTTTTGATTGGCTTAAATTATTCTGTTAGGGAAATCCAAAATGTCACGAATGAAGGATGTTTTTCCTTTGAATCACTATCATGTATCCTGGGGGTATCCATTAGGATATCTGTTCCGAACAGTCCTGCCAAATGTTTTGGAAATCTTTGGAATAATTTCAGTAAAATTCAATGTCCTTCATAGAGAAAACCCGTAAAAGGGGAATCGACACGTTCAAAGTTCAGGAAATTCCTTGTTCTTTATCAAGTGAATTCACTGGATGAATGCCAAGGGAACGAAAATTTGTGAGGTGTGTTGTTTTGTTTATTTTGTATCTCAGGAGTAGGCCCTACACTGAATTTGATTGATCTCCTAATTTGTGTATCCGAACACAAGATATATCTTTTTTCTCCAGATTTTTACTCATTAAAATAACATTCCCTCTTTAATGCTCTACGACCTGTGCTGGTATACAATAAGACGTTTTAATCTGAAGTCATTGTACAGTAGAGAAGAACACAGTGTCTCAGTCTCAGAACTGAAATGTATGAAAAAAAAATAATCTCTATATTTTCCGTTTTCCCGTACGGGTACTTTATATGTTCTAAGTTCTGAAACTCTCCATAGGATTCCATGGTTTATTTACGACCCCTCAAATATTCTAAATACACAACAATGGCTCCGTCCGGACACCTGGTCCCATTTTGTCTAGATCCCACGATTGGCTTCAAGTTGAGACCGTTGTCTAGCGTTAATCCAGAATTTTTCGCGGAAATTAATATTTGCGAATTGGTAGGTTATGCAATAATTCGTGATGCTACAATTGCGCGTGTGTAAATGTTAAGTCAATATCTTATGTTGTATGGTGCTTGTTCATGTCAGTTTGGTATGCTAAGCGAGGACGTTACTTTTTGCGCGTAAATGCCCCAGCGAAAATAAACTCGCGAATAATTTTGGATTTACAGGATTGTGTTTTACCTGACTTAGAGGAGTATCGAGCATTCCTAGGTATATCTTCGGCTTATTTCCTTTGCTTTCTACCTTTGCACAAAATTTGCATTGTTGTGCTGTAAAAAGTGATTCCAATACCTACAATGTACCGAATGAACGTACCAATGGAGTCCGAAGGTGTTGAAAGCATACTAAATAATTGATTACATTAAATTGTAGGTCAGTACATCCGAGTGCAGTTTTTACCGGAACTTTATCATCGGGGATGGAATATTGGGTGCGGTAGTTATTGACAATCTTGTAAAATTGTATTTAATCAGATTTTTCTTACACAACTAGCTTAATAAATCATGACATCATTTAATGATTAATACAACGATGCTCGCTCGCGTATCTTATAGATATTTCAAAATTTACTGCAAAATAAGGAAACAGAACTTTAATGCATTGAAGCTTTTTGATGTCTTTACATTTTTGTTTTACTTTATTAGTGTCATATCTGCTTTTTATTCATTGTAGTTTATGTCTCTCAACTGATTCGTTCAGCAAGAGCTTGTCCGGCGGATGATCAGTTTATAAATCGAGGCAGACAACTGACAAACGATTTGATGTTACAGGGGTCTCAACAGTCCGGTTAAAGTAAGCTTTTCGTATATTGTATGGTCGTTACAATGGTCTGGTTTGCCTATACGACCAGTCATTAGGGCGAATGCTGTCTGAAGTGTTTCATACCGTTTGGTAGACCGTTCTTTACATACTAACATTTACGTAACGTTTGACTAAGGATTACTCCGTTTACCTGGTTAAGATATAGCGCTCACGACCGGTATGACCGATCAACCAGGGATGGTTACTCTTCCTCTAAGGCACCTGATCCCACCCTGTGTTCAGGGGTCCATGTTTGCCCAACCTTTTATATGTCTTCTTTTCAAGAATAAGGAGATCGATTACTGTTCGTCACCGTACCGTTATAATCATATCATGCTGGCTCGATTTTTGTCAATAAAAAGGATTTTATTCTACGCTTCCTATGTGAAGGGTCTTGAAGATACATACCCGGTCCTTTGGTACATGGTCTCGGAATACACTACCATGGCCCAGTTGCTCATCTGCTGGTTAAATATTAACCACCGGTTAAATATAACAATGGTTTGAGAAAACGGTAAATTATCGTGACTAAACAACTGAATTATGGTTAATTTAAAACTTTGGTAAGACCTATCATCTGTGAGAAATTTTGCAAAGCATTGGGGCTTTGAAAGTACTTTACTACAAAGCTCAATTATATTTAAACCTCAGCTAAAATCAACCAACTAGGCCTTGTCTTTAGACCAAGATACCAGACATAGGCTTAAATTTGTGACTTTTCCAAATTCAGACGAATATACTACTATCCAACGTTTAAAGGACAAGAATCTTCTTTATGGTAGCAGAACGAAGAGCTATCATAAATTTCAGATTAGCCGATGTTTGAGTAAAAATTGTTTTTGTCATTCTTTGTAAATATGATACCTGAATAAATTCTTTATTGTAACACGTATGTAAGATGTAAAATTGTAAAATTTAATACGGATATTCAAATGACAAAGAATATAGCATTAAAACTCGTCCTCTTTTGTTTTTCTTTTGTTTGTGCACTTTTCAACAGCATCCAACTGAGTATTACTGTCTCATCTTATGATAACAAAACCGATCGTGCCATCACATAGAGTCAAACTGCCGACTACACATCCCACTAACGACCGAACGATAACCGATAACTTATAGAAGACAAATGTAAATAGTGATAAGTCAATCAGTCATTGTTTTGCCAGAATCACAAAATGTCACGTATGCCTCGTAATTGCTGACTTAGTGGGATAAATATGGCTACTCCAATGCGTAGGCAAACAAAGCCTATCATTTATCATGATCTCAAACCGACAGTTTCGTGTGTTTAAGACTCTGAGAGGAATTGAGAGTTCATGAATATGTCTATAGTTGCGGTCTTATGCAAAAGCATAAATATAATCTGTAATTTGTTAACAGTTTTAAATCATTTGAGGTTTGGAAGTATAATCCCTGAGTTCTTGGGTCTGTCAGCTTATGATATGTACACGAACAAATGTAAAGAAGAGAGTTGAGAGAAATGTTAACATTTGTGAAATGTTGTTAGACAGTGAACGTCATCCATGGATCAAGTGAGTCATGAAGAGATACAAATAGCATATCTGTCAGCACAACATGCTATAAGGTTTACGTCATACAAATGAATCACGTGATGAAACGTCGGAAATTGATTGGATGAATACACCACAATGCTTTGCACTACTGAAATTTGTCCAGCTGCATTATATGATCATTTCGAATTGCTCTCTTTCTATTGATATAATAAATGATATAAAACATTTTGGTACAAGATTTTCCTAGCTGGGGAGCAGAGTTCCTTTACTACTCCTGTGTGTGAGAAACACCTTTCTTTCTGCTGGTTGAGGTCAATCTAACTTGGGAGCAGATATCCTATATACTACTCCTGTTAGAGAAACTCCTGTTGTTTCTGCTGTTTGAGGCCATTCTAGCTTGGGAGCAGAGATTCTATATTACCTTTGTGTGAGAAACTCCTGTTTTTCTGCTATTTAATGCTAATCGGGATAATCTATTGCTAAAACAGAAACCTCATCGGCCACTAGAAATTGAGACTTCTCCACTGATATATTCGGTACTTAAATCCCTTGTGAATTCTTTATCATACCAATGACCACTGTGAGATGCAACTTCGCTATTCAAGGTTCGCTCCAATGTTGGAGTGGGCAGGAGCGGATCGTAAACCTTTGGCTAGCTAACATGTGTGACACGGGGCCCCGGGTTTTACTGTTCTCATCCACAGGACATGAAAAGAAAGCTGTCGCTACCGAGGATCGAACCAATAACCCCAAGCTGTGAACACAAACACACTACTGCAGCACAGAGCCTAGACTACTCTCAGGAAAGCGCGTTTTCTGACTCTGCATGATGGAAACCGGATGATTGTGATCATTGTATATACAAGTACAACGATTTGTTAGGATTAACTGAGAAACAGTCCCTTTCGAATTTTAAGTGTTTTATCTTGAATGATTCGCGGTTTTTCAAAACGCAGTTGGCCGACATGTTCATAATGAATGTGGAATGGTGTCTTTTCTTTTTGTTATATTGAATTCCATAATTGCATTGCAAATATGGAATTACATTTCTCAAAATTGGCTAAAAGGCTCGATTGAGCTAATTTTCTGGTTAAGATGCTCTCTGTCTCTTTTGTCATTTCATGTCTCTTTTGAAAACAATCAAATTAATTATTTTCCATAATGAATGTGGATTGACGTTCTGTCTCCTTTTTGGTATATTAAATTCTTATATATCATGAATCTGGAATACCTGCACTTTCAGACTGCATATATTTTGAATTTCAAAATTGCTTTTACTTGTCCATTTCCATTATGGTTGTCCCAATAATGTCATTTAGTCTGCTACGAGCTTTAAATACCCTAACAAATGTCTCTTCCTAAGGTTTTTCTTGGACAACCGTTCTAGATGATTGACTTAGATATAAAACAAAGAATAGTTTGCTTTCTATAGCCACATGTAACCGTTTGTGTTCCTGCTAATCTTCAGACTCGATGAAGGCAAATTCTCTCTTCAAGCACTTCATTTTGCATTCGCTCGTTTAGCTGAACTGAACGCAAAGATTCTTGAGATAGTCATCTCATGAAGATATTGTCATCTGACAAAATATACTGCTGACATTGTAGGTCATTCTGCTTTGTAATTTTTGTTTTGAATTCTTTGATAACAACAAAAAAATTACCATATCACGTGATCCTTTCCTGAGACGCACATAAGTTGGCGCCACGGAAAATTGATTCTTGTTTAATGTTGCAAGAATTGTTGCTGCAGGCTGGAAAACAAAACCGCTGATGAAATAAATAAAACAAACATTTTGGTAAGATAGCGTGCAGACGACAAGCAGGCACTGTGGTGTGCTATAAAAATGGTCAGTCTGCGGTCAGTATAAGCAAAATAGTGAAATAGTGCAATTAGAGTTCAGGGTATCACTCTTTAAGTAATTGAGAAGTTATCACTTTTCATGCAGGGATAGACATATTTGTAATTGCGGTTAATCTTTTATTTTTCCAAGGATATTTTGTAAGTATTAAGACCGGACGAAATTATTTCAAGCATAAAACCAGCATCGCTGACGGATGTATGAATACATGAATATAAATTCATGATTCAGGTTTTACATTAACAAGTCGACTTTGCTGGAGAATCAGATAAATGCAATACTATATTGTACAGCGAATTGGATATATATGAAAATCACAGATATTTCATGACGATTGTTAGAACATTCTTTACACACTGATTTTGACTACGGATTACTCCGTTTACCTGATCAAGACATAAGGCCCACAGCGAAAATGACCGGTTGACAGGTGATGCTTACTACTCCTAGGCACCTGATCACACCTCTGGCGTGTCCAGGGGTCCGTGTTTGCCCGACTCCTTATTATGCAATTTTTGCAGGAATCATGAGAACGATCACTATTCGTTGCCTTTACCTTTTTATATAAGGTATTGATCGCTCGATGAATCAGAAGGCAATATACAAACGTGGACCTCCGAAAACCCAGAGGTGGGATCAGGTACCATGGCGGAGCATGCTTCTTCTGTTGATCGGTCACACCCGCCGTGAGTCCAGTCAAATTCAGATGAAATAATTGAGATACGAATTTTCGTCAAAATCGGTAGAATGTACCCCAAAAGAAAGCAATAATGATTGATGCATGGTTTAAAAGGAAATCGACGTTTGAAAGTGGGCGTCCCGTGTATGTAGGATTACCCCCACTACTAGTTAACCCTAGTTCCTCTAAAACAATAATTGAAATGCACCTTACGAACAAATACTATGTTATTTGAGGCTTTATCTACCAGGACCGTAAAATATTTATTTATATTTTTGTCTCTGTAGAATTTAAAACCATCGAACCTAGATGTCACATGGATAATGTTTGTGCAAGTGTGAATTGCTTCATTACCGATACGAGACTGCACATTATAGTCCATCAAAGGCTCGAGGTAAGTGCTCACATTTGAATCAGAATTAAAAGGTTAGCGGGCGGACTCCATGTCCGGACCACTGATATCCCGTGCAACAGTATGTGTCAAAACTTAAAAGATTCCTCAGTACTCAAAAACTACCGAGGACATAACCTCTTTACTGGCATATGAAGATGTATCTTTCTTTCCTTCTTTTCCCCAAATCATTACCATTTACCGCCAAGTTCAACGACCCCGTATATCCATTTGCATTGAACTAATATGCAAATGAAATGAATCCGTTTAACGGAACAAGAAGCAAAACTTCTAATCGTTTTAGTGAACACGAATGGTGCTTATCCTAGACATGTTCAATGGGCTACTTGATGAGACTTAGTGCTGGATTCGAATCATATGTGACACGTCTGGTGCCGCGCGCGGAGCAGCAGTTGCTTACCCTCCCGGAGCACCTGAACTCACCTCTGATTTAAGTGGGGTTCGTGTTACTCTATCTTTAGTTGTTTTTTTACGCGCTGTTGTATGGATTACTGATTGCAGTATTGTCTCTTTTTGTATCTACATGTGTATTTCGGTTTTTGAGCATTAAGTGCCTCCTTGGCATCTTTTGATATCTTCTTTTTTCAACTATAATAAATTTTAGAATAATTCTTATATCAATGGCCTCATTTTTGTGTCGAGTTCTTATATCAACTGTTCGAAGCTTTGACAGCATTTTGTTTCAATATTGTTTGCTCGTGTTATTCCCCGTTTTGAGATCAGTTTGAAAAAAGGAAAACGTTCTTCTCGATTCCATAATCTTTTTTCTCCATCGTCATCATTCCAACAAAAGAAAACTTATTTATGATTTAAAGTTGTTAAATATACATTGCCATTGTTTAATACTCCACATACCTTGTATGCAGCAGATCCCATCCTGTTGTTGGCCAATTTAGCCATTGGCTGAGTGTTCTAAAAGGTGATTAAAAATGTCAATTTGGCTAATTTTCTGGCAAAGATTTTGGCAGTTCATATCTCTTTTGCAGAAATATATTATATGACGTTATGTAATAAACCAATGACCATTGGAAAACAAAGTGAAGATTGTTTAAAATGTATGAGAAATAATGTGGCTTGGATATGTTGTTGTTGTTGTTTAACATCCAACTCAAGATTATTTCACTGAAATGGAGACGTCACCGTGTGCCCATGAAGTGCGACTGCCTATGCTCGGCAGGTATGACAACAGAGCAGAGGGGGATCTTTATTGTGCCAACACCTACTGCGACACGGAACCTCGGTTTTTACTTTCTCATCCGAAAAACGGGGACGGCAAACCGTACCGTGACTGGGGCTTGAACCCCGGACCTCTCGACTCGAAGTCGAACACGCTTACCACTAGGCCGTGGCGGCCCCGGCTTGGATATCTATCCGGCTCCAGTAAATATCCATTATATTAGCTGATAAAACAAATGCGAAAAGAATAGTAAAAAATGTTACCACTGTACTTGTGATGATATATTTACAATTTCATGGGTAAAATGAAATTAAAGAATAACCAAACAAAACTATCCATGTTCTAAAGGATATGACACAATAGAAATAAAAATAGTCTCAAATAATTGAAGACCATTGGAAATTCCAGACAGGGTGGGAGCAGGTGTCCGGAAGGAGTATGTATCTTTGCTGACATGTCAAATCCGTAGCAAATCTAAACAGACACCGTATGAGTTCAGTAAAATTCCACTCTCAGTTAAAGAGGTCATATGTTCTATATCCTATTTGCGAAAAAAGTCATTGGAAATGGTCATACTGCTGAATATCACCCTACATCCTTGAGAGGGGGATTCATATTGTTTAACCAGTTCCCACTCCAACATTAAAACTTTCGTAGTTACTATTTCAAGCGTTCGACATTGTATGCCCGCGTGAGTAGTTCATTGGCGAGTCGTCTGGACCCACAAATAAAATATTCATAAGAGGAAAATGGCCAATTCAGCATCAAAGCTGTAAAATGAAAACGCCATGGACAGGAGAGGACGGGACATTGCTCTTCAGGAACGAGAAGTGTACTGTATCGAACAGCAGAAAAAAGTAAATTTTATCAGAAATATTGTTTCACCCATGTTCAAAGCAGAGAATGTATATGTTATGAAGAAATTATTATTGTTAAAGATAATATGTAATTATGAAAAATTCATTTTAAGTTACAAAGTGATGCCAATCTAATAGGTATCAGATTTAAAGTTATATCTGTAACACAGATGTTGAGGGATATATTCCCCTTGTCACATACCTATTCCCGTCCTTTTTCTGGATTAATACTACCACAAATTGTGAGTCATCCCCGTATCCGAATAACTTACCCTTCTGGAGCACCTTAGCTCAAAATGAATCTGCTGTTAAGTGTTTTGGTAAGGAATTATGTAAAGAGTAAAAACAAAAAAATTGACGCTTGTAATTTGGACACTGAATGGTCAAACAATTTCTGGAATACTTTAGGGTCCACATTAGATTGACTCCCGGCCGCTTCCTGGGAAGGCAATTGTACAGTACTTCTGAATCCTTCACATCAAATGTGAAAGTAATTTGGTAAGCAAAATAGATAAGGTCGTAGCGGGACAATCATAGCGCATTTGAAGATTTTTACCACTAACCTACCCATTTAGGCCCTACCTATTGTTTTGCTTTACGACAACTCCACAATCCCTCGGGCATATAGTGGCGGCCAGTTTTTTGTTGTTTATTCTTTTTCCTTTTTTTTTCTTGTAGGAATGGACCCGGGAGGAGGCCACCGGTGTTCCATGAGTATTGAGGCAAACTTTCCCATAAAAACAACCTAGGTTCCAGTTAAAATATATGACCAAGTATTCGACTGCACGCCGAGATAGTGCTGAACAGAGAGCACGGATAGTTCTGTGTATAAATATATTTAAGCATTCTGTGATTCCAGACAATAAAATGCAGTCGGTATTCCGATGGAGAGATTGTGGGTAATTTTGTAATTGTTATCTGTAATCCATTTCAGTCAATTAACGAATTAGATTTGTTCGACCGGTGACGTCATGAGTGCACATTGATTGATCTTTTATAAAGAGTCAGCGGGGACAAATGCTATCAAGAAACCCTTCTTGGCTGATTTAGTGCCAGAAACACTCTTCTTGCAGATGACAATTTTTGAAAATGAATGGAATTCATGGCTGTTTACATGTAAATTACTTCCGCTGATCTGGAAGTGGGGAGATGAGACAATTTCCCGTGGGAATAATATCATTCCATTGGTATCCTGCTTTCGGAGTGACGCCATTACTGCTGGAATCATTAATCATCTCTGAATACAATACAATTAACGGTAATATTGCTTTTTGGGGGTGAGAAATAAAAACTTTTTTGATTGTCTGATAAGACTTTTTTAATTGGGTTCATTTTACGCCTCAAAAAATCGATTAGAAATGAAAATTGTTTATTTTTGTTTTCATCATTAATCATTGAAATGAGATATCTAATTTAATAAGGGGGATATTTGAAAATGTCAAGGGAGCATTCAGTATTCATAAATTGAAAAATAGACACCATGGCAAAAACAAAAAGAGACAGAACTACAGACAATTATCCAAACAACAACACGTATAAGACTAAAGATAAAGTAACACGAACGCTACAAAAACAGGGGTGAGTTCAAGTGCTCCGGATGGGTTAGCAACTCCTGCTCCACGCGCGGCACCCGTTGTGTCACCTTTGTTCCGAATCCTGGAATAGGTTTCATCCGGTGATAGTCGTAGACTAGAGAAGGGCGGTACAGGAAAGTAAATCATTTATTGTTTTGGAATGTGTTTGAACTGTACATGAAATGAAAATTAGAAATTAAGGACCCATTCGTAATAACAAATTGCAAGATGTCAATACATATAAAATTTGGACTAGCAAGTCTTTTTTCTATCTTGGGAATATTACCCGAGGTGCTGGAATTGATAATTTTGTGGCACTCTGACAAAAAAAAAACTATGAATTTTGCGTGTTATAATGAAATCTTTATCACTTATATAACAAAATAGATATACCTACCTATATACCACTTATTTCGTTTCTAAAGAAATATATTTTAATTTCAACTTGTAAGACATTTTCTTCTTTTAAAGGCGTGTATTTGTTATAAATGAAGTGAGCTCTACGTTTAGAGCTCAAAAGGTCTGACGTCAACAACCAACTACGTCACGTGGATCTGTGTTGGACGACCAAAATTTATTGAGAAGATCCCGACTTGAGTGTGATTGAAATTATCATTTATAATTATAGGTGTTTGCCAAAATCAAATTTATATAGAAATTAAATATCAGAAAAATTCATTCCTAATGTAGAATTGCTTTTCAGTTTTCAGAAATATATATATATATATAGATTCTGTCAGGCAAATATTGACATGTCACATTCTTTTTAGTTTATATGCATTCGTTTAGAAATTTTTAAAAATCCAATGTCAAGGCAAAGGCGAGAAGAGGGGAATTAGGTCTGTTGTGAAAGTAATTTGAGTTTGGGTGTTCTTCTCTTGAGTATAAGAGTGGATTTGGAACGATTCATAATTATTTGGCAAATGTCTAAGCCTATTTGCAAATCAGTCGAGTTTGGACATCAAAGGTCTTTTTGGTTTATCATGTTTCTTTTTTACGTTTGCCCTACTGATAATAATAAAGACCTGACTATATCAATGTCCAGTTGACAGCCGTATACGAAGCATAATTGAGAAAGTCCTGACTTTGAAGGTAAGCTCTAAAACAAGTCTTACTCTCCGTTATCACTTTTTATCAAATGAGGAAAGTCAAACGAACCTTGTATACAGAAGCTTGCGTATGACTTTTCTTGACACGATGAAAACGGTTTGGGGCCCCAACCTATTGACATATGTACAATGTATATGAGAGGATGCATGTACAGGAGATGTTTATACATACAGATATA
>JACSZP010023957.1:0-10316 GCA_016161895.1 Pinna nobilis
GGTTAGTGGCTAACTACAAGTCATTGACTCAATTATACAATGCATTGTGTAACTGGGTCCCGAAGTTTAAAAAGCTACAAATCCTTTCATCCGCTGAGGTTTACACATTTTCCTATATAAGTATGCTCGTCTATTAGGTGTGTATTCTTTTTCTAAATGAGATACATCATTTTGCACTGTCTTGTAGACAAAGAATATAAACTCTTTGTTGCAAAATTGAATCGGGAAGACTGATAATTTGAAATTTGAATTCAACATTTTGGAATGAGTTTACCATGCGTTTCTCTCTATCGAGAACACAACATCATGCGTTTCTAAATAATTTATATAATAATGCTACTTCTGATGGTTTGTGAAGTCAGATAATTTATCAAACGATAGTAGTGGTATCATGTTTGAATTCAAAAGTTTTATCCGGGCATCTATCGAGTAATGTTTTGAGAAAAATAGATAAACCATAATTGATACTCAGAAACGATGTCTTTTTCGGCGAACTCATGAAGTGTTTGCATAATCTATAAATTTTTTAGGCACTTCGTTGACATGGATTGATTTATTAAACATTGTCCTACTGCAACGGCTTATTAATTTTTTTATATTGCATTTAGAAGAAAAGAAAACAACGAATAAATATACATGGTATCACCGCCCATGTTAATCTCCCGTAAGGAATCACAACATCATGCTATCTGGAATCACAGTACCGACGTTTCGATCCCACGCGGTGTACCTGGCCTGTCTGATTTGTATTTCTTTCTATGTAGTATGTTATTCTATGGAATCCCAGTGAAATGGTGTTAACTCAGCGATACCTGTCTAGCTTATCTTACTTATAATTTTGTCCGGCATTTCTGATTATAATTTTGTCTGGCATTTCTGACTTACATTTTTGTCTGGCATTTCTGACTTTCATTTTTGTCCGGCATTTCTGACTTACATTCTTGTCCGGCATTTCTGACTTACATTTTTGTCCGGCATTTCTGACTTACATTTTTGTCCGGCATTTCTTACTTATTTTTGTCAGGTATTTCTGACTTACATTTTTGTCAGGCATTTCTGACTTACATTTTTGTCAGGCGATTCTGACATTCTTTTGAACCCATTAAGTAAATATGCACGTAAAAAAATGAAATAGATAATTCGGTGGTTAAATGAATCTGAGAGTTTTAATCTGCTCGGAAAACCCAAGACAATGTGTTAAGATGTGTTTGATATTCAAAGTTATTCAGTAACATTTTTTGAACATGCGTGAATACTTTTTGTATTGGCCTTCAGTATTGCAAGAATTCGTAGTGAACTGATAATGGTATCTGTAGTGGAATTAGAAGAAAGTTTGAATATTGTATTTCTAAATATCTTGATCTTTGAATCTCTTTAGTTTTGACCGGTATGATTGAATGGTTCTCCAGATGGATTTAAACAGGCAAACAAACAAAAACAATTTTTACTTCAATTCTTGATACTAGACTGAGTGAATTTTTGCATGTATGTTTATGTATTTTCAGTCTCCAACAAGGGCAAATGACAAACGGTACTCTTGTTGTTTTTGTTGTACGAAAGGACCCGTGACCCTTGAGGCTACATTAGAAAGAAGTGCATACTGTTGTGGGGAGAATATACGGCTAAGGGCAGAAGTTCAGAATGGCAGCGATCAAGAAGTTTGGATTTTGATTAAATTAGTGCAGGTATGTACAACATATGATATTGTTTTCTAGTTCTGATTCCCTCACCTGAATGTGACGAGGATATACTTGACTGTCATTACATTCCCCTGTGGGGTTGCTTGCCGATATCTGCCTATCCCACACGAGAATGTGTGAATAATCCTTGTGAGTTCGGCCCATCTCACATGAATATGTGGAGAAATGCCTAGCGGGATCTCACACGAGAATGTGTGGAAATGCCTAGCGGAATCGGCCCATCTCACAAGAGAATGTATGTGAAAGCCTGGCGAGCTATTACAGGGGAATTCGATCCTTTATTTGAAAGTGGGTATATATAACAAATGATATAAGAGGAAATAATTCCGTAGAGTCTCACTATTTGGTGTCTTTTTCATCTTTTAAATTTTCTATAATTTAAGCCAAAGTATCCTTTGTTTGTCTGTTTTAAATATTTGTTTGGCTATCGATTCATTACCTGATATAGTCACTTCTTCTAGCAACAGAGGAAAGAGATAAATTCTCATAAAAAGATTCAGATAATCATATAATCATATAACCATTTTTCATCATTTATTTCAGTTTGAAAATATTCAAATTCATAAATTTAACAACCCTTAATGCTCAATATTCCTTTCTGTCGGCTCTTAACACATATTTTCGAATATTTTATCCTCTTTTGAAGTTGTGAAATGTATAATAAGTAGATGAACAGATGAGCTATATAGGCGCTTATGAACGTCCCCTTTCAAACTCTGGAGTAGTAGAATGCTGAATGAGTCAGACTGGTACATGATTTCCACACCGATCAATAAATACTGACTTTCCTTGCTAATTGATGAATTCTCCCTACAGTCTATCCTTTCATGTTCTCGCTAAAAGCATCACAATGTTTTATGTAAAACTGACAATGAGTTTCTGGCACCTAAAAGTGGATAATATCCTGAAGTTTCAAGTATGACCTCTAGTTTATGAAAATTATAATAATTAAATATAAAACTTGAATATAAAAGACAATTTTCTTCGGAATTGTTGCTTTTGATATATTATCATTTCAGCCTTTTTGATTTATAAAGTAATAATTTTATAAATATTGATATTACATTCACATTTAAGTTTTATTCTTGATGTCTTTATTCTTTTGATATTTTCAGAATGTCGAGTTCTTTATCAACAAAGGTGTTTTAGGTCTATGCAAAGAAGTGAATCATCGAGTGTGGGAATATCGTGGCGATACTATCTGTCCTCATCACACAGAGAAAATTGACAATTTGAATCAGTATTTACAAATACCCGTCATTCCCCCGTCCGTGGTGGACGTGTGTAGAATCATACAAATATACTACACATTGAAGGTAAATCTTAAATCTAACTGTTGTACGAATATATATGTCTACATGCGTGCACTCTCATTAAAATTCCATTCTCAATTATGGCGAAAGATGATGAATTTCGATAATTCAGTCTGCATGTTCCACGAATATTGGAGAATATAAGTGGACTTCAATTGAAGATCCAATGAAACCCAGTTAACAGGTAATAACCAATAAACTTGTTCGGAACTGTTACATATATAAAACAACGTTGACGACTTTACGTTCAATTTTTGAAAGAAGGAATTTTATTGATTATTGATAGAGGTCAAGGGATATGTTCCTTCAAATGATTTTCATTAAATCTACGTGTATATCACACTGAATATAGAGATTTACATTCTTTAACTCATTTGAAAACTTTAACTTTCAATGTGCTTAATAAATCTATGAATACCGATAATGCAGTTTGTAATTCCCCCGTGTTTTTGTTTTTTTGTTTTGTTTTTGTACTGTTAATTTGAAATATCTGTTATCTTGAATTGGAGAAATAACAACATTCAAGAAGGCCAATTCATGAGAGATAAGGCTTGGATCATAGATATTGAGTAGTCATTACTTTTATATTGAAGAACCCTTAAATGACTAATTTGAAATTACTTTGTGGATATTAAGATTAAAGATAAAACCATAGTCCATTATTTAATTATTGATTATATGGCTTGATATTCATCAAACCAAGGCACACACAGCATCATCCAAATTAGAAAAAAAATCAATTGAATTACGTAAATTAAGCTTGTATAACTCGGGCATGCGCTGTGACCACCACTTTTTGTTCTTGGGACTATACTATAGGCAAAGTGATTTATGTTTTAATACATTTCAATTTACATAATTTAATTTATAGGATAGAGTTTTTTTTTCTTAATTTACGGTTCACAAATTTTGTCTTAAGGGATTTTAAGAGAATGTGAAAATGAGGATATTCAAATGGATATTAAAAATTCTAGGTTCTATACAACACAAACTTGGAACGAAAATGATCTCAACATGAAAAACAATCAGGAATCCCGAATTAGGATTCGTGTTGGGACGAGGTATATTCATCTACAGCATCGACAATCTATCGAAACAAACAGTAAATTAAGTCTAGACCATTTATTTTTGCTTTTATTGTGAAACAGTATAATCAATTTTGTTTGATTTTCATTTTGTTATATTAATTTTCATGAACAACAGGCTTGTGGACATCATGTGTATGTATAAGATGAATTATCATGAATTCTTTCTAATCAAATCTTACTCCACCTCAGGCCTGCTTGATAATGGAGAACACAGGAGAGGCTCTGGAACTTAACTTCCCGCTGACCGTGGCAACTACTCCATACCGCATATCTAATGCACCGTACCCCATTCTACAGTACGGTAAGTATAGCGTCCAACTTACAACAAAGGTCACTTCCGTACAAAGGGCACCTGTCTATAAAGGTCGCCTTAAAATAACCCTGAAATCTCCTTATAATAACATCTATAAAAAGAACATCAATCTTCAAAGACCGTTATTTTCTGTTCCCTTGATTTCCTTACACGTATGACTTTGTATAGATTTATTCAGTTACTTTTAATTAAGATTGAAACAAAAGCTGTAGCAGTGTATATCAGAAATATATGTCTCAGAGAGAGAGAGAGAGAGAGAGAGAGAGAGAGAGAGAGAGAGAGAGAGAGAGAGCAGTCTGTTTAAAAGGAAATGATTTTGTTTTGTATGACAATATAATTCGGAAGCTCGGTTTAGTGATATTGTTGATATAGCCTTATCTTAACACTTTGGACCGTCAGTCTATAGATGTATGTACGGAATGTCACTATATAGATGTATGTAATGAATTTCAGGAGTATAACCTGTTTGTTATCTATCACTTTTATACATTCCTTATTCACTGCTCCGTATTGATCGCTCTTTTATTTTGTCTGCAGAAGCCTTATAAGAATAAACAGATATAAGTCATACCGCATGTATAAAGTTAAGTGTAGGCACGGGATTCCAAGCCGAACACATAAAGGATACCATCGATTTCAATTAACTATCAATTACTTTCACTAATAGACCTACGAACATGTCTCTGTACTGCAAAGTTATGTTTGCACTCAATGTTTGTTGTTCATATGAACAATATTTTGCTCAAAGTTAAATTATGTAAACTTCCAACTTGAACGAACTCTTGTTAAAATAGAACCAGCCGATCATACATCTGTGATATTTAGATGTCATTTGGACTTGGGGGTCTTGGGTTTGAGCCTTAGTGGAGGCATGACTGAATGACAGTGAGAATTGAAGTCTCGTGTCAAAGTAGGTGTCGGCAAGTGAAAGATCCACCATAGCTTAGGATAAAACCCTTAGTGTTCGTGGATCTTTCTAAAGAATGAATCAGCTTTACGACACCAGGATATTGTCAAGATAACGTTGAAATTATGTATATCGGATACAATGGCTTGTCAATCTTGAAATATTTGCTACATGTAAAGGTATTCTTCTTACTTTTGTTCAATACTTCTTTTTAATATGAATTACTGGAAGAGCCGGACGATCATTACATTTTCTGCTATTTTCTTTATACAGACACGGCTGTTAGTAACGTAGAGGGTGGAAGTTATGTCAGTTCAGAGTTCCAGCTAGGACAGGTGTATATGGGGGACAATGAGGAGGAGAGTGACCAGGTCATTCTGTACCGACCTGTGTATGTCTGTGTCCCGCACGAGCGAATTCAGGTCACTAACACTGAAAAGGATGCCACAGTTAGTCGAGCCAGTTCTCGTCTTTCAATGACTAGACTCAGTGACAGATTAAAGTTCAAGGAGCCTAAATATGACTTAGCAAAAGACTCCTTGGATATGAAAGAGTCTCCTCCATTTTCACATAGAGACGTTTCCACAATAAGCGATTCTTCAAATCAAAAGGACTCGTTATCTCCGCTGTTTGCACAAGCAGACCTAAATGAACAAGTTAATTCACATGCGCATCATATTGAAGATACATACCAAATCACAGAGATTGATGAAAAAGCAAGCGCCCCACCACAAGAATCAGGTACAATACCAACAGAGAAAGAGGGCAAAGAAACTAACGTCTCCAAAAGTACGAATGTTAGTGCGCCGACTATGGCATCAAAAGGTCAAGATCCAAGCCATATAACGGACTCAACTGTTATTATAGAACAGCCAGTGAGAAAAGGCTTAATAGTGGTTCAGAGTGATGAAACAAATCATGAGAAAAATGATGCAATCTGAGAATTGTCTTATAATATGCACAATGCATGTACATACAGTCACACACAATTAGAGGAGCACAACTGTACTGTATGCTTCCTATTATCTAAAGGCGCTAGCATCTTAACCCACCAATACATAGTTAAGCCGTAAGACAACAGACTCCTAATATGCACTAATAACTAGTGTGCATGCCCGTCTGATAATTCGTATTTGTCTGTAACTAAAGAATTTAATAATGGGGAATTAATTAACAGTATTTACCACTAAGTAACTATTCCAGATCCACTTGTTTCTAACCCAACCAATATGCCCCATATGTTAAATAACGTTAACTACATGTAACATTCGTTGATGTTGTCTAATTCCCATATGACTATTTTTGCATTATAAAGGTTCTATACAATATCACAGAGAACTTCGTGTTTATGTTTTGTTGATATGCTTTTTGAATTGCGAGTGGATGCCACACCTTTAGATGATGCTATGCATCATATTTGGAATCATGTTGGAAATACCACACTTCATTACATAATTTCCTTATAGGTTCAGACATAAAAGGGGGTGGATAGATGAACATAGACATATGGTTTCATGTTTAGCAGATACCATCTACCGAAGGCAAAGTAGGCTTCCTAACTGGTCAACATTTTGCATTTTAGAAATATTAAGTCTACACGATAAGTCACGGATATGGGTCAAATACTGTAATAATGAGAGATGTCATTTTATCATATCTTATACACTTATTTATCATGGCTGAACGTTATGTTTTATGAAAGTGACTAGATTTATAAATGTATGTATGAGGTGAACGTGTATATAAGCGGGTAAATGGTAATGGTAATATGTATATGTACGTAAGTGAACACGTGGGTCTGTAGATAAAGAATGATATTGTAGATATTGGGTTCTGTGTGATATTATGAATGTTATTTGTGTGACTGTGTTTAGTAAAATGAGATGTAAAAATAAAACCATTATAAGGAAAAAAATTCACACAAATATACAAAGTACATATTGAAGGTTGTTTGCTTCATTTACACACGATTACTTACGGTGCACAAAACCCTTTGTACATCAAATTGTTCACTATTCATATTGTTTTATTCTACACGTCACATGCTATCTCCATACTTAGATAAACATTTCTTTTTATATCTGAAGAATTCCCAGACTTGTCTTGGTGTGTGATTGTTGTAAGCTTACAGTAATTCTATATCTAAAATAAAACCTGCTTTAGCGGCCACCTGTGAGTAAAGACCTCCTGCATATTAAGCCTACATACTAATTGTCCTTTAATACCGTTTATGTGCAAATCGACCTCTCTATTAGGACTCCATCACAATAAAGACTCGTCTTGTTATATCGCTTTGGGGTCTTTATTAACAGGTATTACTGTATTTTTTTTTTCACTTTTTGTAGAGGTGATGAAGTATGCTTTGGTATTGATATACAGGGATACAGATAGGATTTAGTATTATAACATATTTCCTGCCTCCTTTATGCTGGTATGCGCTGTAGTTTGTTGTATTTAAGGTACAAATGACATGGCACTATATATACTAGAATGCGGTCCACGGTGCCGAAAGTCTTTTCTGGTTTATATTAATGAACTTTAATATAAATTTGTTTTGTGTTATTGAAGAGATATATCATATCCGTGTTGTATTTGTAAAAATCTGTTCATATGTTGTGAGTAGTGAGTAGATGTACATGTATTGCGAGGACATTACAGATTTTTAATCTTATAGAGAATTTTCATCCATAATTTTAGATGTTGCATTCCAGAATTATTCCATATTTTTAATATTACCGTTAGTAACTGTGAACTTTCAGGTACAACGGAAGACACAAAATTAACATAATTAATTGTCAAAATCCAAAGTGTTCAATATGCGACCACAGATAACTTAAATTCAAATATCTGCTTTCATTCTGTCAGGAACATGCGTGTTAGCTTTGTCATTAACCACCCATCTACATATATATGTTGTATCTTATTCAGGAAATCTCGTAATATACTGTGTGATTTGAAGTTTGACCTCCTTCTCTTTATGCAAAATAGGATAACAAAGAACATAACAACACTGCAGTGCTGTAACTATACAAATATCATTGTGATATTTGACTCTGACGTCAACACATTAGTTTCATTTGCTGTGCTTCCATTTTATATCATTTTCATACTTTTTGGATTTTACACATGATAACATACTTTTTAAAAAGTATGAACATGGTATTTATAATGACAGTTGCTTTTTTTCTTGTTCATTGAATAATTAACCCTTTTTCAAATTGTTTCAAATGAATTTGACGAATTTTTCATGTTTCTATAGGTATTAAATTGTAAGTATGTCTAATTTACAGTTATCTCGCACTTTTGTATGTTACATATACCTTCTTCAACGATTTTCAGATTTTTGACTAACTTGTCAATTTTCTATACTTTTATTATGCTGTTCCCTATTCTTTTCTATCTAATATTACATAGATGTCGTTGGAAGTTATCATGTCTTACATCTATTTACAATATACATATCATCTTCATCCCTATTTGTATTTGTTGTTTTTTATCAAACTTGTATTTCAATTTATATTAATGCAACGGTAGTAGTTCGGATGACACAGGATAGTCCGTATCTTGAATCGGTTTTGCCCGTTCAAGAGATTCCTATTAAATACACTACCATTCGATCTGTTCTTATTTGGTCGTTTTTATTTTTCGTCTACTCTACAAAGTTCTAGTGTTGCAATTTCCACTCAATGTTTTTCGTCTATAAAACAACAAATAAGAAACATCAACTCTTGTTGATAATTTATATGATGCTACTTCTGTTATTAATGTTATTTTAAATCAATTCTAAGAATTGATGCGAGATATGAAATGTACATCATATGATAAAACACGAGATTTGAGGTTCACAGTAGGAATGCTTATACCATTAATAATACATATGATAAACTCTGTTTCTTCATTGATAAACAGCTATAGTTGGACAAACATGCAACCTTGCTTTAGAGTGGATTCACTGCAGTTAAATAAAGAGATACAAATGTATACAATCATTATACGAGATCATTATCCACTATCATTATACAAAATACAGTCTTTCCTGCCCAAAAGAAGATGCAAATACGTAAGGAAGGTGTTTTCTTAACTCACTTTTGGTAGCTTACATTTAGTGTACATAAGGGAGGTAGTCCTTTAATTTAGTGGGTCGAGAAGGCAGGTTGGACTATACCTATAAGTCATAGACCTCTTTTCATAAGACGTTCGTTAGTAGACTAAAGGAGATTCTCTGTATTTCAACGGTAGACGAAATGGAAATAAACCAAAGTGGTATATTGCGGTAGCACAGCAGATGGGAGTAGACGAAACTGAAATGGTGAAGTTGTAGGCGAAATTTGAATAAACGAAGAGGAAGGTCAGTATTTATGCTGTCCCAGTGTGTAGATAAAGTCATTAGCAAGGCTGAAATGAATATAAAAGCGAAGTACATTACCAACAGAATAAGAGAAAAATGACAAAGATTTTGTGGTATATATTTTTTGTTTGTTTGACATTTTGTTGGTTTGGTTTGCTTTACGCTACACTCGACAATCTCATCTCATATTCACCAACTTTGTTTATTGTCCCCTGATTGTTCTGCCGCTTGATACTGTGGTATATGTGATCTCCATATCTAAGTCACATGCTGGAGGTCAGTGTGAATTGGTGAAGGAGACCATCCGTTCTCAAATGTATACGTAAGTAACTTGGTAAATATTCTCACACGAGTCTTAAATTAGTAATTGTGAAAGGCTTACTGGTTTGAAGTGCAATGCTCTTAACATTCGGCCACGTAGGCCCCTTGATAGTCTTGACATGCATCGTTGACCCCTTGATAGTCTTGACATGCATCGTTGACCATGGTGATTATGAAGTATACATAACGTTCATGATATTTGAAATAAATAATTTCTTACAGTTTGAAGTGATTTATCCGCATGTTTGTTAGAAAATACTTTGGATTTTCCACAATGTTGGTTTAAACAATATTTTATTCAATCAAACAATATACATTGAACAGCT
>JACSZP010023963.1:0-13720 GCA_016161895.1 Pinna nobilis
ATTGATCACTGACGTAACATGGTTAATATTGATCACTGACGTAACATGGATAATATTGATCACTGACGTAACATGGATAATATTGATCACTGACGGACATGGATATTATTGATCACTGGTGTAACATGGTTAACATTAATAACGGATATACTTAACTTACATTCATCACTGTTCTTGGTTAGTAAACATACCCGAGTGTTCATTTCTGCTCTTTTCCAAATGCTTGATTAAACATGATCATGTTGGAAATGGTAACAGTGGAGTAAGTTGCATCAGATTTAGAGTTAAACCTAAAATGAGAGAGAGAGAGAGAGAGAGAGAGAGAGAGAGAGAGAGATTTGATTACATTGAGGATACGCTGCAGAATGAGAAAAGAAGATTGCTTGTGAAACTGATATAAATGAGGTATGTTAAAATCACAGACATGGGACCTTTCTGTATGCGAACAAACGATCATTCGTGTAATGAAATTACACGCTCAGACGGTTTTTAAAAAGAGGGACTCAATCTTATTTCTCTTTTCATGATTGATAGCAGACCATGGGCATGCTAGAAAATAAATGGTAAGGATTGCAGCCTGACTTGACAGCCATGACGTGAATTTTGTTTCATATGTACATGTATATGTATTCAGTGTTATCACATTCTTTGGCTTTACAAAGTAATGCTTCCTGTCCTTCGGATGGGACTTTGAGTAAAGGTACCGTGTAATAGTAGGTATCGGCATGTCAGAGGTACTTTAATGCACAGAATAAAGTCATAAGCATACGACAGCATTTTATAGGCCCGTGTCAATTTTATGGTGTCAGAAGTTTGTTGGAGCAGATAAACAAGGACAAATAATTCAGTCAACTGTACACTTTTCATTATACATGTATATCACAGTAATGACAGATTCACTTTTACCATAGCTGAGATTTCAAATGTTCTGCATGGCAATGCAAGCACAAGTAAAACATACCTCTATCTAGACGATTTATCAATTGTGATGCCTTAGCATCATAGAATTATCAGACAGTGTCTATATCAACACTTTGGCGAAACTTTTGTTAAATTCAGAAAGTCCAAAGCTCAAAATGGATGACAAACAAAGTTATGTAATATCAACCACTTATAGTATAGATATTCCCCGTTAATTTTAAAACCGTACATCAACCAAAATTTCAGAGAGCATCTGTTACGCTCCGTTCAGTCGTTGTCATGTACAGATTAACATTAAAATGGAGAGAACCGTCATAGTTCCTCATAAAAGTACTTGCCTAGCTTGTGTTGTGGTCTTGTGATTTTGGTGTGAATCTAGTTTATCTATTCTGTTTATCTTCCTCTGGAATTTGTAAATTTTCTCTCTTTTTAACACAACATTTATAATACAAGAATCTTTTTCTTTTTCATGTATGAAATTTATGCAGTTACATGTATATATACAATGTATAAGTAAATGTATTTTTATCGGAACTGATTTTATGAAATGTGAATATATGTACATGTATTGTAATTTATTGAAATAAATTCATTTTATATAAACGGCCTGTAAGTAAAACATGAATTTATATATATTACTCTCTGTGGTAAGATCTACAAATATGATGATGAGGAGGGGATAACTCCTGATTCTACTGGGCCCCAGACGCTAATACAACCTTATATTCCTGTCACCAAGAACACTATCAGCTGTACATTTATATTTAGTGTATTTTCCAATATAAATATAAAGTTCTATAAAATTTATGTTTTTTCTCTTATCCTTTACATCACACAATTATAGCCTATGTCCCATTACATATTTAAAAGGTGTTTGCCCAATCCTCAAGTGTTTAATGTATTAGCCAATAGCTGTACAGCTTATAGACATACATAACAAATATAATTCGAACCTTAAACCTACATAACAATTTATAATAGTTCTGAGTATTGCAAATATTTCTTGATCTATGTTTACTTAATATTCCTTCCACAATTGTTCTAAGCCTGGTCACAGGAATCAATAGTCATCGCAATGTTGAAAATTCGGCAAATGTCCCTGAAAAGCATTTACAAAACTTTCATTTGACATTATTATAACGAAACTGTTATGTAACACCAAAAATTAGGTAAAGAAATAGTAATGCATTGGCTGAGAATCACCGATCTACGTATAGAAATACATATGGTAATTTGGAACCAAAGGAATAACAAAGGTCCTACGTATACATGTAAACCTCAGGATAGAATAATATACGAATGAAATTGCTGGGTCAACGACAGAAAAAGAAAAGAAATGAAATTGTAAAATTGTTACTGGGTTAATCTTTGACGGTCTGGTAGTTTATTGTCAATATCTTATCATTTTCATCATTGAGTGGCCCCGTAATTTCCGGCATGCAATTATATCTTGTCCTTTGTTGAGATGCTCATTTCTAGCTGCTGCCTTACAATTTGTTGACAAGGTGGTATCTGTCCAAAAGAGAATCCGTAAGTTTCTAGTCATAATTTCCTTTTTTGAAAAAACAACAACAACAATTAGAAATTTTACTACCTTTTGCTACTTTTCACATAAACCGCAATGTGCAATATCTTAGAAAAACTTTAGAATTGTCATCTTTTGAAGTGCACTGTCATTTTAATTGTTCCAACCGGGCTTCTAAAATACAAGTTAAAGTTGCTAAATACTTGATTTTAATTTGATATTTTATTTTATTTTAAACCAATGTGGCACTGTAGATTTGGATTTTACTCACCATCACAGGACACAATACACCGGTAGAGCTAACAAAGAGGCGAGTGGAGAGCCATGTTCTTTTCTCCAAGACGTATCTACATTTGTTAAATACCAGTGTGAAATTGACATTCTTGTAAAAAGATACATATTTCATGGCACTGTAACAATCATCTGATGAGCACATCTGTCATACATGGTGTGTTGTAGTCACTGAGGTATTTATAAATGATTACAAAATAAAGTCTGATCTTTGGCCCTATAGCATCCATCAGCTTGTCGCCACTTTTAAATGACAATAATTTTATACATAAAAGTGTAAGCAGAATGTCTGTAACAGGTGCTCCGACAACAGGTAGACATCCATCATCTAAATGGACAAGCTTTTATAGTTCATTATAATAAGTAAATTAAATGAAGCGTGTATGTAGGCAATACACAATCCGGCCATACACCTGATGTTCTGGTAGTGGTTAATTACGCACCACACCGACACACGACTGCGCACGAATACAAACAGACCGTCACAGTTGACTGGTTTTATGTGAAGTCTTATCTTATCAAAAGATAGAGAGCACTCGTCTGCGTGAACTGAAGCGTGACCAGAAGTCTGCCTGATGGCAGAGGTGCCGTGCTCCTTCTGTAACCCCAGTTCATCTCTAAAATTTGCTGGGTTTCTATCAAAACAAAGTGGCACGAGGCCCGAGGACGGGAAAAAAATAATATAAACAAGAAAAACAACTTGTTTTACGTATGTGGATAGAAATGATGAATCATTCCATAATGTGTACGTGTATTGTAGTATAAGACATAACACTGAAATGACCTCAAGTTTGCAATGACACATAGGACGAATGATAAAGTAATTAAAAAGGTAAAAGGAAACATAACAACGAAATAGTGAATAAATTATAAGTGTGTAGATTTACATTTAAAAAATGTCTACATATTGTAAAAGTAGAGGAAAACAACTTGTTTTTATATCAGGCATATTTAGTGTGTGTCTGCTTATTATCACATTACCTACAATGAGTCGGCACGTACAATTAATATACATCTACAAACCTCCACAAGCTGTGACAAGAATGTCTATACATACACTGCATATATGTATCTACAAACCTCTACAAGGTGTAACAATAATGTCTATACATACACTGCATATATGTATCTACAAACCTCTACAAGGTGTAGCAAGAATGTCTATACATACACTGTATATATGTATCTACAAACCTCTTCAAGCTGTGACAAGAATGTCTATACATGCACTGCATATATGTATCTACAAACCTCTACAAGGTGTAGCAAGAATGTCTATACATACACTGTTTATATGTATCTACAAACCTCTACAAGGTGTAACAATATTGTCTATACATACACTGCATATATGTATCTACAAACCTCTACAAGGTGTAGCAAGAATGTCTATACATACACTGTATATATGTTTCTACAAACCGCCATAAGGTGTGACAAGAATGTCTATACATGCACTGCATATATGTATCTACAAACCTCTACAAGGTGTAGCAAGAATGTCTATACATACACTGTATATATGTATCTACAAACCTCTACAAGGTGTAGCAAGAATGTCTATACATGCACTGTATATATGTATCTACAAACCTCCATAAGGTATGACACAAATGTCTAGACATACACTGTATATATGTATCTACAAACTTCCACAAGGTGTGACAGTAATATCTATACATACACTGTATATGTATCTACAAACATAAACAAGGTGTAACAAGGATGTCTATACATATACTGTATATATGTATCTACAAACCTCCATAAGGTATGACACAAATGTCTAGACATACACTGTATATATGTATCTACAAACTTCCACAAGGTGTGACAGTAATATCTATACATACACTGTATATGTATCTACAAACCTAAACAAGGTGTAACAAGGATGTCTATACATATACTGTATATATGTATCTACAAAACTCCACAAGGTATGACACAAATGTCTAGACATACACTGTATATATGTATCTACAAACCTCAACAAGGTGTAACAAGAATGTCTATACATATACTGTATATATGTATCTACAAAACTCCACAAGGTGTGACACGAATGTCTAGACATATACTGTATTTATGTATCTACAAACCTCCACAAGGTGTGACAATAATGTCTGATCATACACTGCATATGTATCTACAAAACTCTGCAAGGTGTGAAAATACTGTTAAAACATACACTTTATATCTACAAACCTCCACAAGGTGTGACAAGAATGTGTTTTGTTTTTTGTTTTTGTTTTGTTTTTGCTTTATGCCACACCAGACAATCTTTCAGTCATATGGTGACAGCCAGTTTTTATTGTTGGATGAGAGAGTCCAGTTACAAAAGTACTTGGGGAGAGACACCTGCCTTTCCGCAATTAAACTGGCAAACTTTCTCACATTATCAACTTATGTTCCAGTGAGGCTTGAATCCATGCTGACAAGAGGTGAGGGACTGAGTGGTTTAAAGCGCAATGCTCTAACCATTGGGCCACAGAGGCCCCCATGTCAATTATGTCTACACATACACTGTATATGTATCTACAAACCTCTTCTAGGAGTTACAATTATGTCTATAAATACACTTTTTGAACATCTTCAAGTCTCCACAAAGTGTGATTTAAGCTTGTTACATAGGCTACATGTTGTAAGCATCATGTTAAGTATAATCAGGAAATCTTTTACATTTGGTTGTTTACCTATGAGGTACAAATCGATTTTATAGTATGTCTACAAATGAATTTGCAATCAAAGAATTTGTCAAAACTGCACTTGGCGCCATTTACACATGTCTAAATGAAATATCATTTTATGCAATTGGTTTCAATAAGTATCCAATTATATTTGCATTGTACATGTATAGTCAAAAAAGGTTTGTCTGTATTTTTTAACCTTTTTATGTAGTGTAAATAGTCACTCCCTTTTGACAGACTATTAAAAGATTGTTCTTTTAATCTTCTGTATGTCAATGTTATAGTTAATTTTTGCTTGCTTGTTTGTTAAATATTTTACACTAATTTCTTTATTGATTCAATAATAACATAGTGAGCTCAAGTTGATGCAGACTTCAGAAAAATTTACCTGCACTACAAACTATATCATATGCAGTGAGAGATCTAAACTTGCTGATGTCTACTTCCACTTGAGACATCTATCATAGTTTTACTCAGTCAAACCAAAAGGACAGAAAACAACAGCTGTGCCTAAATTGTGACTTGAACCCAGGACCTTCCCTTCCAAAGGTAAAAAATCTACCTGAGAGCAATTGACAGCTGTTTTCAGTGTAATTGAACAGAAGTTTCTGTAATAATGATTGAGTTATGAATCATAAATGCCAGTATAAAACAACAAATGACAATTAGCAGTAGTAAGATTCAATTTTGTTTTTATTTTTTCATTTTTTTGTTGTCATTATTGACACGTCCATGAAAAAAAGTATTGCAAAAGAAAATATGATAAGTTAATTTAAAAAATATGTGTACAGGCGTAGATAACTGGATTTCAACAAATTCAGCACAAACATAGAGATAGAATTATGAGAAAATAATACTCTTATAAATATACAGCATTAAAGATAGATAAAAATTATATATATATTTTTTTTACTTCCTGTATAAAGAGAAAATAAATATCAGGCGAACACCCACAATCAATGAAAATACATGATCCATTGTTAAGTCTATACCACAAGTTTGCAAATGGCTCTGTAAGAAGGATACAATACAATAGCTATGAATGATAGCCACATTAAGTATGACAACCCTATGTTATAACAGGAACATTGGTCCCTGGCTATAAAATCAAGACTATCCCCCATTCTGATCAGTCGTGACTCTTCAACAACATTACAAAAAAAAAAAATCAGAAAAAAAACCAAAAAACTTTTAGATTCTTTAGTACGTAATTTTTACAATTAAATAACAATACTAAATGCATTTCTACATGTATGACAGGCACAAGCAGACCTAGCTATAGATATAGTGTATATGTAATAATACCATGATATAAATCAACCTATTCATTTACAGTGGAACCTGTCTAAAGTTACCAGGGTTTAACTTTTGTCCAGTCTATAAAAAGTGTCAGATTTTCAGAAATATGACCATATTATCATTGGGAGAGTATTATGGATATTATACTAAAAAATACAGAATTACATTAGAAAGCAACAGTGGACTGTTGCATAGTAATGTTACATACTGACAATTGTGTACTCTCCTTGTCTAGTGCCCTACTCCAGCAAAAATCAGTGAGGAAAATTTTGATTAGAATTAAAAAAAAATCCCCCTAAACAGAGAATCTGATTATAGATAATCTGTTTCATTTGAAGTAGTAAATTAAGTGAATGTCAATAGGTGGGAAGACCAAGTGAACCGTAACATTCAGCCTATGACCTTGAGCAACACTTCCTAGGTTTTCCCTGCTACCTCAGTTTGATTATTTCTCTAGTAGCAATGGAGCACTACAGTACTGTGAAACAGATGTGAACTTTTTCAGGTCCCATCCACACAATCCATAAGCTTCCCATCAAATGAGAGCCCTGGTACGTAAATATGATAATAATGGTAGCTGTGACAAAAATGGTGACTGGCATTAATGGCAAATATGACAATCATCGCAGATGTGACAAAACTGGTCGATGTGACAATAATGGTGGGTGTGACAATGATGACAGTTGTGACATAATAGGTAAATGTAGGAATGAGAGCAAATATAGGGTGGTGGATAAGACAGTATTTGCAGCACTATTTTCAATTTTATAATCATTTTCACGAGTGGTTAATTTGGAATAAAATTTGTGTTACACACACATGAACCAACTGAGCTGCACATGTATAACGTGCAAATAAAGAGTAACATTTCAGAAAAGACAACAAGGAATTGTGAATTATTGGCCATAGAAGGTACAGAAATGAAAAAATGAGCAGAAAAATGAACTCTAATTCAACTTGAGCAAAAATGTATGCAATCAAAAGAAGTGTCCTGAGCATGTATCATTCTAGAAATAATGGTCAAAAAAGCAAAAATATCAAAATGTGGTCATGAGACATACTGTCCACTGAAGCAATATCTTTCATGAAGAAAGTCAAGGTCACAAGACTTTAAAAAGGGTTTCAAAAGTGCAAGCTTCACACAGTAAAAACTAATATTATCTCTAATCTTACTTTTTCTTCAGCAAGGCAGGCCAACAACAGCACCTCTCTCTCCTAGTACGGTCAATGCTATGACAATGAGGAAGTCAACACCATGGAAATGGAGTCTGAAGCTTCAATCTATTTCAATATGTAATTTACCCAAAATCAAACCTACATCATTTGTTATGGACAGACAGATAGTTTTAATTTCATGATCAATATACACGAAAAAGTAAAATATAGTACTTTGAATTTCTTTGAAATAGTAAGGCTAATGTCGGTTCAAACCAAACAAATTATTGCAAATTCTGGTTTTATTTGTTTTGAAAGGGTGTAAGCTAGGGATAACGTTTACAATTCATTTATAAAATTAACAAAATAAAAAGTTGTGATAAATGAAGGTTAAATATGGCAGGTTAGTTCAAATAGATGGATTCCAAGTGTCTGACAGTAAATATAATTTTGGATCAAGTTCTGGGACTGGCAGTGGTTATGTCAGATTTGGTAAGTACAGAAAGTATGCTTTTGAAAAAATGTGCATGTATATCTTATTCAGTTGAATTGCTATATATGCTGTATATGATCTAAAAAAAGTGCATCTTGCTACTCAACCTTTAGACAGAATATAATTACATGATGCTGATTGGTTCTTAAGAAGTCACATGATGATTTGTCAATAAATCAAAGTTCAATGATGCGACTTAAAAATCTCAAAATAACAAGCCAATGGATCCATATATATTTACAAAATCTTGATGCAAAAATAAAATTTCAGAAAAATATGATAAACTAACAATGAAAAAATACACAATGTAAGTACATTTGTACATGTTTACATGAAATATAGAATCTAACATTGCACATGGACTTACCGTACACATACATTCAATAAATTAAGTCAAGAGGATCTGCGCACAAGCCTTAGAAATTGTGATCTAAGTCTTTAAGAACTTATGCCTGATGCTACTGCAGGTCTACATTTAAACTAGGCCAATAAATAAATATCTGAATTTGAAAATGTAAAAACTGGTGCCAATATTCAAATGCAGCTGGTACCTGGTATAGGCATGTAATATCAATTTTTGATGTTTGTTTCATTGTTCTTTAAATTCTGACTTGAGATTCTTCCATTCATATGGAGACATCAAACATTTGTGCAGTAGGGGATCTTTATTGTGCTAATGACTACTGAGATATGGGTCCTTGGTTTGCAAAGTGTTATCCAAAAGAGATACAACCTTGACTTCAAATGCCAAGTGCTCAGGAAAAGTACAGCTTCAACCTATGTTAAAAACTCATGTTTGTTGTAGAGCCTGGATTCAAACCTGAAACTTCCTGCACAGGGGTAATGACTCTATCCTCTAACTTGCCAAGGTGAATGTAATACATTTATAACAAATGTTTATAACAAACTGATTACAAACAAAATATTTCATACAGCTGTTTTTGACGATATTCAAATTACTTGTAACTGACTCTTGAGTGAAATAACAGTCAAATCTAAATTATAAAAGAATTTTATGTAAACGTTATAAATGCTGGGTACCGTAGTTTCTCAAAGGCTAACAGACATCGAACCAAACTTGACAAAAATACTATCAAAAATCATAAAATATCTCTAATGTATATGAAATATCAATTTTATTGTACAATAGACTTATACGGGCTCTAGTTATGACTAATGTTCAGGAGAGTGCCAGCATGGTGGCCTGACTTTGATGTTTGATCACAATCTCTGCTGGGTGGGCCTGTTCCCAGGGCTCTCCATCCACCTGCATAGGTACTTTACCTCCAAACAGCTTGATCTGAAAGTAAAAATATGTAACGTGGGGAACTGTGATCTGTAAAATAGTCTAGGTATAGACGGACTAAAGACCACAGGAGAGTTCTCCTCTTTCTTAATGCCACTCTGTTAAAAATAATGGTTTAAAGAGCGGCAGAATTTACCAGAGAAAGACTTCATTTGTTGGACAATATAATCAAAACCCAAATGTAAAAGTAATTTAACCAACCCCTAGAAGTCAGGGCTTTTTCTTGCCATTTTGGGAACATGGTCCATTGCACTGGAGCTGTGAATTTTTCAGAATGTTGACAACAAGCTAGGATTTTGTATGTCAGAATGAAATTTGCACCACTTGTATAGATCAAAATAGATCCCTATTTATCATGTATGTTGCTTCTACATTGTTTAAGATAAAAATTACAATACCAGTCTACCAGTTAACTAATTTATTTCTGTTTGGCAACACAATAATGCCCAAAATTTCATTTTCATCATCATAATTTGGAATTTTTGGCTAAAAATTGGGGAAAAAGGATATGGTATTTGCCATTTGGAACATAGCCCAATATTAGTTATAAAGGTTAGAAAAAAGCCCTGGAAGTGTTGTTTGAATTCAATGAATAAGGAAGATATCAATGCTTTTTGGACAGTGGAATAGCAGAGTTTCTCAGTACCTGTCAAATATAGTCACCAGAAATATGAAATTGTTCTATAGTTGTGGTTTTCATTAACTGACAGCAGAGCTCTTGAATAAAACTCAAGTCCTAATAAGAAGGCAAAATGATTATAGGAGCTTGAAGACAATAGACAATTCCTTTTTATATAAACCATAGAATTAGTCAATGTAGTTAGGGATCTCTAAATTATTATGCCTCTCTTATATCCCTGTTTCAAACTAAGGACAAAAAATTGACTTCACAATGTGCTAAAATCCTTGACCTTTAGATCTCTGATTGAGTAATCTACCGGTGGTCCACAACCAAATACACATAACTTTTCATTTTGCAAATCATACATGTAAACAGAAATATAAACATATTGAAAAACATTGATTGTTTTGGATATATAATACCACATTTGCTAAAGACATGTTTGATGACACATATTCAGTTAATGATCTGGAACAACACAATGACCACGCCCTGGTCATAAAAGATAAACCAATGAATGAAAAATACAGGTTAATGCAAAANNGCTACATGAATATTTACCTTAATTGTCTTGGCTTGTCCAAGGCGTATTGGGTCAGCAAGTCCAACTTGTAACTGAGCTATGTGGAATGACGAGTACAACGCCATTACTTCCAACAGACCATCATCATACCTGCAATGCATTACAAGAAATCACTGTTTAATTACAATAGCATCTCTTAAACCTTGTTCTTATACAGGCTATAAAGGTACAAAATAGTTTGTTTGTCATAAGTGTTTGCATGAACAAGAATTCCTAAAGGAAATTTGGGCGCCTAACATCTTTAGAGCTATATTAGTAATAAAATAGATTGTTCTTTTTTTTATCTTTCTTGTAGACCTCCCATTGTTACCATTAACTAGGTCAATTTTTTTGGACCACTCCCAAAATGAAGCTTGCAATAGGGACTGAGGGGAACATTGGGCATACCGGGAATACACCCAAACAACAGTCAAATATATGTTCATATAACTAAAAGTTCAGATCAAACATGAACTATCATGAACTTGCCTGACAGACCACTTGTAAACTTGTATTGTTATAAATGTCCCACTCAAGAATCTTTAACTTATATGGATACGTGCTAGTACAGTAAAACCTTTCTTGAGAGATCTCTTTCATGAGTGAGAGCCTATCTACAAAGATAACTACAATACCAATTATGTCTTATGTGTAAAAAGAGCTTTTGAGAGGCCTTCTGTTTTGAAAGAAGATAACACTGTGGAAAATGGGTGGTCTTTCAGGAAAGATTTTACTGTAATTTAGATGATAAAACATTCATTCACTACAGGATCTACTGCACTGGTAATCAAGTGATAAATTCTTCATGAATACTTGTATAGCAATGAATTATTTAACAATACTTCTCACAACTTCTGGGTATGCTAAACATTTCCATTCCCAATATCCTCTCCAGTTTTTCAAAAATGTAAAAGCCTGAGTTCATTGATCTTACAATGCAGTAACTTGTTGTAATTTAGATCCTACTTGTTTCAGTACAACCTGTAGATCTTAATCAAATCAACTCTTTACAACAGTGATGTTCTTAAGAAGCCTCTTAAGGATCTTACTGACTTTAGCAGACCATAAAAGCTTGAGTGAAAGGTCTACTTTTTGAGAACAGCAAGCGGTAGAATATCACTCAATTTGTAATAATATCAACACTCTTATACAGAAGGGGCATATCAGTAGCAATTGGACATCAGTATTGAAAAAAAATGTACAAGTTTTAATAAATGAATACAAAAACATCATTTTGAGATTTTTACCATTTACTCAACAATATCATGGATTCCTTGTACTTCATAACTTTGATTGTTTTCAATATCAATGTATAATAAACTTCAATGCTTCTAAATCGTGTGAAAAAACAAAGTCAGGTAGCTATAAAGTGTACAGGGTGAAGGATTTCAATAGTGGATAATTGGTATTTAAATGGTTTTTGTTATATTTCTGTTTTACATACTATACTACCTTTGTGAATTATTATCAATATGAAAATATGATCTAAAATATCAATTCTCTGCCAACATTAATATTGATGAAACAACAGATTATCACTCTCCAACAGGCATTTTTACATAACCATGATGGAAATTATCTCTCTTTTTTTGCATGTGTATATATGATGTAAGTCAGAACTCATTTACCAAAGACTAGTATTCAGTTACCTATTCCAAAATGTTCTTGACTTTTTCCTACAATGTTCCTAAATACTACTCCACAAATGCAAACCACATATACATGTATTAAATATTTGCATAATGTGCAAAACAAACTGCACATACATGTATATAATATTACATGTTGCTATTCTAAGCATGTAAAATAGAAATGCTGCACAGCATTATAACTTCTACATTATCTGAATCTACAAACAACATTTTGAAATATATAAATAAAAAAAAAACAGAAAAAAGGAGAAAAAGGAAAAGTTACTCAGTAGTCTTAAGTTTCAAAGAAAACACCAGAATTCTGAGACTGATTAAGTGTATAAAATTAGATTGCCTGGAAAGTTCTCAGTAGAATTCTGTTGATTTTTGTGTCAGGGGGTTAAGATTGGTAATCTTGTGTACAATCTAATGTATTGAAATGACATTAATAAGGAGCTTATAAATGGAAGGTCATTATGACAGAATTATTTCCCAGCACACGGCATGGGAAACAGCACAGATAAGAAGCACTTGACTTTTATTTGATGTCTGATAAATATGTACTCTGTGTCACTGTAAAAATACCAGTTATCTTAAGGTCACATGTATCTGATAAGTATGTGTGTCTCTGTAAAATACCAATTATCGCTAAGTCACATGTGTGTCAATGTAAAATACCAGTTAACACAAAGTCACAAGTGTCACTGTAAAATACCAATTATCACAAGGTCACATGTATCTGATAAGTATGTGTGTCATGGTAAAATATAAGTTATCACAAGGTCACATGCATGTCCCTGTAAAATACAAGTTATCACAAGGTTACATGTGTGTCCCTGTAAAATACCAGTTATCACAAGGTCACATGTGTGTCTCTGTAAAAAGCCAGTTATCACAAGGTCACAAGTGTGTCCCTGTAAAATATCAGTTATCACAAGGTCACATGTGTGTGACTGTAAAATACCAGTTATCACAAGGTCACATGCATGTCACTGTAAAATACCAGTTATCACAAGGTCACATGCATGTCACTGTAAAATACCAGCTATCACAAGGTCACATGTGTGTCACTGTGAAATACCAGTTATCACAAGGTCACATGTGTGTCACTGTAAAATACCAGTTATCACAAGGTCAAATGTGTGTCCCTGTAAAATACCAGTTATCACTAGGTCACATGTGTGTCACTGTAAAATACCAGTTATCACAAGGTCAAATGTGTGTC
>JACSZP010023973.1:0-10746 GCA_016161895.1 Pinna nobilis
AGAGAGAGAGAGAGAGAGAGAGAGATAGATAGAGAGATAGATTTTGATTTTGATTTTACATATGCTTGATCATACACAGCTGGGGTACCTGGTGATGTTTTGTGTTTATTTGCAGAGGATACTAAGGATAAATCCATAAAGAGGACTTTTGTATTACTGGACACTTGTACAGTGGCAGCAGAGCCAGCACTGGACCTCCATGACGAGTACCTCAGTCTACCAACTAACATGATTAATCAGTTCAACATGCAGATAGAGGGCAGCCAGACAAATGCAGGGCTAGTCATCACAAGTGAGTATTAACCATGATAGGCTTTATTTTATTATGCAATAATATTGTCATTATTTGTGATTTGTGATTTAAGGCCATATTCAACATTTAATCAGACAACTTATGGTGGCATCAGGAATTTATCCTATACAGTGAGATGCCTGACTAGCTAACACCTTCTGTTGGTTTTGTTTGTTATTGTGTTGTTATTTAAGAATCCCACTTAAGAATCTTTCACTTTTATGGAAACTTCACCATGTGCTGGCGAAGGGCAACAGATTTTGCCCATGCTCGGCATTTATGGCCGTATAGCAGGGAGGGTTCTTTAACGTGCCGACACCTACTGTCACATGAACCTCAGTTTTTACCATCTCATCTGACAGAATGGGATAAAAACTAGTACACTAACTCTCATCTTCTAATTATGGAGGAAATCATTCAACCCTGGGGTCATGAATCACTGAAAATTATAATCTTGTAGGGTGTAAATTGTATACAGGAAGTACATGTACTGTAGATTTCTTATTTTCTGTGGGCACTTAGTTCAGCACTTTTTCCCTTTTGTATCGAATTAAATCTCGAATTTGAATCCGGAATGGAATATTTTTCCTTAAACTAACAAATAAAGTAAATAAAAGTCAAACTACAATACAATACACTTCAGCAGACCGATGTCTAGAAGATTCATAAATCAAGATTGGGGTTTTGATTTTTCAATCGAGAACAAGTTGAAGATGAGAACTTAAAATCATCAAGGTTGTCCACTCATGACATTACGTGGATCTTAATTTCTTACTTTTACTAGGTATCTACAGTGTTTAATGATAGGATATCTAGTAGTCATAGTGGAATATTCACTTGTGGTTTATTCACACACGAGAGATAGAGAGTAAACAGATAACTTTGATCCACTGTTAATATTGAGTCTTTATATTTCAGATGTGGATAAGATTGAGAACTACATATTAGTCGTACGTGGAATTAGATATATCCATGAGGATCCCGCAAACTTCAGGAGTCGGAAATTCATCCTCAGTTGTTCCTCACAGAATGGTCGATTTACCAGTAACAGTCTCACAATACAGGTACAGCATACCTATTTAAGAACTACAGTCTAACCTGCCTTTCCGGCCCATTGTCTTATGTGACCTAAATGTATGATTACCAAAATGGCTGAATTAAGAGACCATAACCTGTATAAGTCCCTTTTGTGCACCTGGTCTCTTAAAATAGGTTAGACTGTAAGTGAAAGTGTTGGAAATACTGAAGAAAATAAGGACAGAAAATTTAAAGTTTTAATCATGAGAATTTTGTATGATATTTTTTAGATTTTATGCTCAGGAAAGTAATATATACATTTGCTTAATGTTCTAATATGACAAGTTCAGTGGACCTTTGACTTATTCCCTTTAGATTCATATACAAGATACTGTAGAGTCGCGTATTGTTGTAGAATTGATAATTTCATTATTTGTGAAATTAACACCTGCAAAAAATCTGTGATTTTAAGTGCTGAACAATTGGCTCCACACTGCACTTGGATGTCCCTATCCTTCAGATGAGACAGCATATTTATGATCTAGAATGTTTAATACTTACTGTTTTGTGATTACCTAATTTGTAGGCTTGATTGGTTAATTGTTACTTAACGTCCCACTGAAGAATCTTTCACTCATATGGAGGGAGGCATCACCTTGTGCCTATGCTCAGCATTTATAGCCGTTGCGCAGGGAGGGTTCTTTAACGTGCCAACACCTACTGTTACATTGGGCCACAGTTTTTACCATCTCATCCGAAAGACGGGGACAGCCAAAGGTAGCATGGCTCGGGCTCAAACCCTAGACCTTGCCACCAGAAGTTAAACATGCTAACTACTAGGCTAAAGCGGCTCCAATTCGTAGGCAGTAATTGTCATTTGGTAATACAGTGATTTACAGTGTCTTTCAGTGTAAGGTACAGTGACATGCAAAAAGTATTAGTCACCCTAATGCAAATTTAAAGTTCTGCGATTGATGAGTGTTGGTTTTTATCTTCTCGTAGCTCCCAGTTTCAACCTATGTTTACGGTTTCTAGTAAAAATATAGGGAAGAATCATGTGCAACAAATCATGAAAAGAAAATTATCCAAATGAACTGACGCAATAAACTCCAATGAAGAACTGTTTCGGATTATTCACTCCATAAGGGAAAATATTGCCGCCGAGTTCATCCAGAGTCTATATAAATCTCCTCCAAGAAGATTGATGCAGGCCATTTGATTGAAAGGACATATATCCAAATATTAAGATGATATGTAAAATTTCAAATGTCAGTGTGGAGTAAAATATAAAGTTTACCGAACATTTTATAGCAGGGTAACACTCGCTAGTTTTTAAGCATGACGCAACTACGATGGCAGAGTGACGAATCCTTTTTGCACGTCTCTGTACCTCTGATTCAAAATTAATTATGAATCTTGTGCCAAATTATGCTATAGAAAAAGTGTGCTAATACAAGTACATATACAGTAATTGGATTATAGCCCACAAGTTAAATATTTACAAAGTACGTGATGATGCATATATGTTACTCTTTATAGCTCCTTGCCACCCATCAAGAGCCACCACAACAGATGCATGCTCATGCACAGGAAAGGAAAGTTTCCATGGAGAAGTTTAGTCTTGATACTGGTCCCAGCAGTATCGGTGTAGGGTTCTCAAACTCCTCTCCAAGTAAGTCTCCTCATCAGTTAAAGTACTGAGAAAAAAAAGAAATTATTTGTATAATGTCACAAAAAAGGAGCCTCCTTATCAAAATATTTCTGCTTTCCTCTTACAATCAAATCTTTTGATGATAAGATTGTATATAACAGATAATTCATTTGATCAAACTTCTTTTTGTTTATTCAAGATTGCTATTGAAGTAAACTATTAAATCAATTATTGAATAATGTTATAAGACAAAGGGACATAACTCATGATAACAAATGAAGACTGATCACTATAGTTATATGAAAATAACAGATACCAGGTATCCATTGCCAGATGAATCAGGGGGCAATATACAAATTCTGTGACGATACGACAAATACAGACCTCTGAAAACCCAGAGGTGGGATCAGGTGCCATGGAGGAGTAAGCATCCCCTGCTGACCTGTCACACTCACTATAAGTTCACAGAGGGATTGAGATGAAATAATTGAGAAAAAAAATTCTTGTTAAAATCGGTCGAGTTGATTAAAGCCTGAATCATGAGTTGAAGGATTAGAGCATGGACAGGGGATGTTGGTTTTTCCTGTCCTGTGAATGAGACAGTATAATCCCAGGTTCCTAGTCACAGTCGTTGATATCACATTTAGGATTCTTCACTACACAGTGGTGTTGCATGCAGATCATCAGGGAAAGTTTGAAGTCGTTCACTGGTATTTGTTGACATCATAACACATTTTAGAGACAACACAACAACATGATCTATATATATTATTATAACACTAACTTGATCCTAAGAGCTGAGTTGACAGGGGCTAATCATCAGATCAAACGAGACGTGAAGTGTCGAGCTTGATCTAATGATCTGCCCCTGTCGACGAGACGTGATCCATCTTTTAGGATCAAGTTAGTGTTATAATGATAACTTTATTATAAACGAAAAATAACAAACTTAACATCTGAGGAAAAATATGAATGACCCAAATATGAAATATAGCGGGTGGCCGCGACGAGTCGATATGCGTTTCTGACGTCATCACCAATGGATTATGAGGTAGTCCCTATGTTGAATGACATCAGCTACACACCCATTCATTGATCACGGCAACTTTCCGCATTGTTGCCATGGGCATAGTAGGNNGGAAAGTCAGATCACACTCTGTAAAATCAATGGTATCATAGCCGGAATATTGATAGGTATATTATAAAATGTATTTTCTCCTGTTACTTTTAGACGTTGGTATGGTGGCTATCATTGTCGTCTGTGTTGGGTTCCTGATGTTTATGATCATCCTGGGCATCATTCGGATCAGAGCGGCTCACAAGAAAAGTCAAGTGGTGCAAGTGGAACCCGAGATGGAGTGGGATAACTCAGAACTCACAATTACAGTAAATCCTATGGAGCAACAAGAGGTAATAGGGTCTACTTTTAAAGTAAATAAGAAGTATGACTTTAAGATTGTCATGTTTGGCATTAAATGATACAAACACAAGCAAAACACTACACAAATTATTGTGTGAAATAGTTGTCAGAAGCAAGAGGTATTGTTTAATTTTCTGTGCTCCTGGGGGCCTCCGTGGCTGAGTGGTTAGCGTGTTCGACTGCGAATCCGAAGATCTGAGCCGCGCCAGCGCCACTCAGCGGTTGGCCGTCCCTGTCCTTTGGATGAGAAAGTAAAAACCGAGGTCCTTTGTCACAGTAGGTGTTGGCAAGTTAAAGAACCCTCCCTGCTCAACAGCCAGCAGTGCTGAGCATAGGCAAAATTTGTAGCCCATCTCCATATGAGTGAAATATTCTTGAGTGGGACGTTAAACAACAATACCATACCATATATTGCTCCTATTTCCTCTACATTATTTGCTTTGCAATGACAATTGATTCCCCACCTCTCCGTCTGTCTGTCTCTATCTCTCTCAAATAGAATTTTAGAGTGAAAGTCATCTGGTTAAGGTACAGAAGACCTGATGCGTTATTTGATATGTGTCAGAGCCAAGCTTGTAGTGAATGCCCTTATCCCACCATTTCATTTATGAAATACATGTTTAAGAAGCCAGTACCATTACTGTACTAACAATGAGGCAGTAAAAACCGAGGCTGTATATCATCTCTTGGCACATCACAGACATCATACTGCTAATTGTAGAGCATAAACCAAAATTTTAACCCTTTCCTAGCTATCGGTGAAAAGCCATTCATTTTAAGTGATTCTGGAGTTGGACTTCAAACAACACCACGACAATGAAACTATGTGTCTTTATTGTTAAAGAATCTGTATTGTTAATGTGATTACTTCTTTATAGGTTTTTGACTATGAAGATGCTCCAATGAAAACGTTTCGAGATGACAGCGATACTGAGGATGATTGTAGCAGTTACCATGACGATGGGGATACATCTGAAGAAGAGACAGTTCCAAAGAAATTGAAAGATTTGGAATGGGATGATTCTTCCTTATAACTGTATTTATTGACCTTTTTGCACCAAGCTTCAACAAAAATTCAAGGTTATTTTGTCTTTTTTTAAAATGGTTTTATTGGAGTAAGAATGAAAAAGTCCAATTCCAAAACTGAAGACACTTCATTTGTTAAGGACAGAATATGATTGTCAGTAGATTTGCCATTTTGTCGTGTATGGCATTCTTGACATTTAAATATGAAGAGATCAATAGGTTGTTTTCCATTGTAGTGTATATCATCGGACATTTTATTGTCATGAATATTTTTATTCTTGAAAAAAAATCTTGTAAGAAGAGGAGTCATTTTATGAGTTTTTCTGGTTTTTTTAGATTTACAGTAGACATTTTTAGATTTTGCCTATCTGATTGAAATGTATTTTTAAAGATTTAATTTAGCATTGATAGTCATTTCTTGCAATGTATCAACTTGCATGTAGGAAATATTGGCAATTATATTAGAATATGTAGACCCTGGCTTCCAATTTTAAAGGGCATGATCTCGTAGTACTATTAACATGTAAAGATATGTCTTCATCTTTAAGATGATTTTAGTGGAGGGCTTGATCTGGATGCTAACTTTCACATCTTGGTCTTCTGACCCTTATCCTGGTCCTGTGTCCAGTAAATATATACATGTACCTTAGTGTTATGTTAGTACATACACAATGGCCACGTTATCCCTGTAGTTTCCTTAGTTTTGTATTAAGTAAACTAAATGGTGCTGTAAATTTGTCCTCAGACTTATTTAGAAGAGAATTCCAGTTTTATGATAGAACTTGCAGCAAATATCTGATAGTAGCTAACTAACAGGAAATTAATCATGGTAGATTAAGCTCATTGTCATGATGTGTACAATAAATTTGAATCATTACAGGGAATAAATACCAGATCACTTGTCAAAGTAAATTCTCAAAATTTAAAGTTGATGAACATCTGAAAAATTCCTCCTTATGTAAGGGACAATTAAAAAAAAAATAAGAACATTTTCTGGCCAGTATTACAAGTTAAATTACAAGTTAACAAGTACTGAAAAAAACCCATTTTAGCAAGTATCAGATGAACATTTGATGATTATCCCCCGTTTTTTTTTTTTAAATGTATACCCAATGGATGATTAAAATTTGATATAAAGACTTCCTTTCAAAGAGATATCCAAAAGTAGTGACTAACTACCAAAAGCAGGCCAGAGGTCTACAGGAATCCTTCCCAAAAGGCTACAGGAATTTTTTCCTAGGGGACTACATGAATCCTTCCCAGGGGTTTACAGGAATACCTCCCAGAGGGCCACGGGAACAAAATTAAATCTTTTAACAAATTTGTTACTAAATAAAGCTCTTGCTTTCTGTTTGATTTCCTTTTGTTTCTTATGTTTTTTTTCTTTTTTTTGTTTGTTTGTTGACTTCCATATTTTTTGGTTTTCCTACATGTTTAGCATTGTTGTAAATTGATTCCATTCTCTTGGTGTTAAGATTTCCATTTAATAACACCATTTCCAACGTTTACTTGCCAGTTACGATCCAGCATTTGCTGAAGGTTTAGAGAAGTATTATTTAAATGAGTATGGCATTCCCTTTTCTTCATGGTTTTGGCTAATTTGACAACATACAATATACAAATATTGTACTGGTTTACACAAGTGTGTATAAAAAACATAACGGCCTCCGTTTTTTTTGTATATATATGAATTTTTTATCAAATCTATGACATTATTTAGAACATTCATACACTGAGCTTTTTATAGATCACATTTTGGTTTCTTTTTCCATTTCGATTAGCCTAATTGGTGCTGGACACAGACTATTTATTATGAAGTGAATTTTGTATTGTTTTTGTAGGGTTGATTATATGCTGGAATGTTTTTACAGCAAGCTGGCTAATTGAAACCGTTACAGAATACAGGGACATTTTCACCCATGTTTTAATTTTTGCCCCTTTTGCCCTCATTTTCAATGGGCAAATTCAAAGCCCTAAATTCATCGAAAAGAATTATAACAAGATTGGGCGATTTTGGAAACGATTGGAAACTATTTGCAAGTGTATTCGGGCTAAGATAACACTCAGAGAAAATATTCCTGTATACAGTATCCTTATTGAAGTTAATATCATCGCATTAGAGTTTTATTGCAGAGTGCTTTTGATTTTGACACAAGTTTTATCATCATGAAATTGATTTTTTAGTGTAATGTGTAATTCATTTTTGTCATCAAATCAAAAATCAGTTTATAAAATGAAGGAAAAGATAACCAACAAAAACATCAATTTCCTAATCATACTTGCTCGTCTCTTCGCACGCTGCCCTTGTTTTTTAATTTTCTCTTGGTTACTCTTATGGTTGTTCTCAGCTTCGGCCATTATGATGATCTATTTTTAGGCTGGGCTGTTATATTTGGTTATTTATATATAGTAACGTTAGCTTATAATGACGATAAAGGTGTTGGACTGAACATCCTATGCTGATTCATAGTAAGCGAGCTTTGCTGTATCTCCATGGTTGTTGATATATTTTATGGATGTCCATATTTCTCTTTATCTATATTTATCACTTTATTGTTTTTCTTGGTTTTAAACATATCGTGTACATACATACGTTTTTTGACATTCCAGCGTATAGAGTTAGATCAAGATGTTATTACAATTTACATTATAGTTTTCATTTTTTTTTACGGGGTAAAGGTAGAAGTGTGGGTATATTTGCAGAGAATTAAGTCTCTGACCCGTTAAAGATTGTGTGAATTTATTTTAACAACCAAAGACTCGATTTGCATATTCAGCGCTTTCAGATATTGCTTTAACGAATTTTATGCTTTGCTTGTTGACTTACAAAAAAAATTTGATTCTGAAGGAGAAAATTTTTTTTTCCAGTGGTCTGTAGATTTTCAAGGGACTCACCACAGGTCGTTTAGATTTCAGTGCTATTCAGATAAACAATGAAATTATTGCCTGTTTATATTCATAAGTAGCTTATCTCCTAGTTCGAAGGCAAAATTTATCTTTGAAATTTGAGTTTCTTTCAACATATAGTACAAAATACAAATTTTTCTACAGAAGTTATCATTCACTTTTGAATAAATAAGACAAGGTCTGTAAGCCACTGTGCAGAGTAGTATAAAGTCAAAAATGAGATAAGCAATGACTAAAGCTACTTAATATTGATTACCATGCTAATCTGTATATCCTCCCACCGAGCTGATAAGCGCTACTGCAGCTATCTAAATCATGCTTATTTCAATTCTGATTCATACTTGGATGTACATTAACTCTAGTTCATGAGCGTGAGATAGTAAAATCTGTGGTGGCTCCCCTTGTGAGTTAAGACAAGCATAAGTTACACAGTAAAATTAACTTGACTGTTGTTATTTACACTGGGTACATATGCACTCACCAATCTTCCGCAGCATCTGCATCTCATAGTTTTGTTGTAGAGAAATGCAGTCTTTTGTTAGAGAACTAAACTTCTGAAATGAATTGATTGACTTCTCTATGTAAAATCTTGGATCCATTTTGAAAATCTATCAAAAGGGAATTTTTGTTTTGCATATGGAAATTATTCAATAGGTTATGCATATTCATGAAATGATTGAATAAGAATAATGCCACTTGACTCTAATGGAAATGACAAAATTATGGACGTTGTACCACAGTCACCATGAAATGATTTTTGTCCTTGACATTTCCCCTAAATAATAACAGTGTTGTCATGGCAACAATGCAAACAATAAAAGGAAGAAGAAACATTGGCTGATTGAGCCTTTACTTCTCCGTGATTCAAATTGATAATCTACATCTATTCTTAGGTATTCAAAATAAAAGAAACGTGGTTTTAGAAAAATAGGATTAAATCAATTTCCACCAAAAGATTCCCTATATTTCCTTGTGTACAAACTTTTTTCTGTACAAATTTGTATGTTTTCTTGATATCAATAATGTTGTACCGTTGATAGGAGAAATGTACATCAAATTGTGGGTCTGTATTAGGGATGTCAGTCATCCAGAAGTCTGTACAACAACTGAGATGTGGAGAGGGGAAGTCAAGTGGTAGCAGATCAACTTATGTGGTGATATCACCACATTGTCATGGACAATCCAAGAAGACTCCATCTGCAGAGAACTTTGACCCCCAGTGAACTTTGAACTATTTGTTGATATCTTTGTATGTGGATTAGTGCTTATATCAAAACAATCACCAAGTTATTCATGGTCATTTTCATGTCTTCTGACTCATCATTATAGACACAGTGAACATTTGATTAGTTTCTCCTGTCATGCATATTGGGTTTTTGGAGTCTAATATTTACGGTTTAGATAATGTCCTAATCTTATGTTACCTGTAAGAACTTAAATAAAAAGTATACAAATGAAACAGCAGTATACCTATGAGTGACTAAAAGGTTAACCCTGGTACTTAACAAAGGACTTTTACGATTTCAACTAGAACAAAGTGCAGAACATCTGCAAAAATGTTTCTTTGAACTTCAAGATGGTGAAAAGTGATGTAAAAAAACTGAAGTTTTTATAATATTATCATTTGGTTCCTCATTTATCACGCTAATAAAACAGCTGAAAAAGAAATGTTTTGCTCTGTCCAATCACAATCATTTTCAGACGACTTTTTTAAGATCTTGATCATCCATGTGTTTGTACAGAACATAAATTCCAGTGTTGTGCATAAATTAATGTTGTGGTTCTCTTTACTGAATTTTATGTATAATTTGAATTTGCATGTATATACCATTAGGATGGACATTTCATCCCTAACTTTAAATTCGGAACAGGACAATACCTCAGTTACCATGGTTACATTGTGACGAACAAAGTTGTTGTTGACATTTGCTGTGTGGTGTAGTGCCATGTGCAGTTCTTGTATTACAAATTTCTACAAAGTTATCAAATACTGAAAAAATGGTTTGGATTATACTCTGAAGTACTTAAAAAAAATTGTATCATGATTTCGGAATCAGTAGACTGACCTCATTAAACTGTTTAAAAACTACTTTGATTTTGTTGTTGTTATTTTGACATACTTACCATATTATATGCCATATTCTACAATCCTCCAATCATTAGGTGACATTAAGTCATAAGTTGTGAGGCATGATATCCCATATTTGGCAATATGAGTGATTTGACATAAATTCCCTTTGTAGAACTCTTCTGTGTGACGACACATTTGGCTAGAAGGTGGAGCTGTTTTCATTAGCACCAAGACATATGTTTGTGTACATTGTGTATCACTGATGTTTGCCAAGATCTAAGTTGGCTACGTTATACATGATTCAAAGTTGTCAGGAGACCACTCTGGCTCAGTGGTTAGCATGTTCTGATTGCACGGTCAAG